>OX453315.1:26854844-27119182 GCA_949710035.1 Crambus lathoniellus
ATTTAAAATCTTATATAATGGCTGTTTCATCTTAATCGACTGTTAAACATTTGTAAAAATGTTTCTTTCGGATGCGAGGGTTTCCTCACATTGATGAAACAACGCTGGCCTACAGCGTAACAAGTGATAGCAAAATTCGACGAGTCGTGTAAGCCTTTCGGTAGCTTAGTTGGTCAGAGCATCGGGCCGGATTCCCGGGGGCGCGGGTTCGAATCCCGCCTGAAAGCTACTTATAGGGCTCGTGGTTTTTTACTATCACATTTTCCTATACTTACAAAAATTGCATTGTGAATGCATAAAAATAATTTAAAATCTTATATAATGGCTGTTTCATCTTAATCGACTGTTAAACATTTGTAAAAATGTTTCTTTCGGATGCGAGGGTTTCCTCACATTGATGAAACAACGCTGGCCTACAGCGTAACAAGTGATAGCAAAATTCGACGAGTCGTGTAAGCCTTTCGGTAGCTTAGTTGGTCAGAGCATCGGGCCGGATTCCCGGGGGCGCGGGTTCGAATCCCGCCTGAAAGCTACTTATAGGGCTCGTGGTTTTTTACTATCACATTTTCCTATACTTACAAAAATTGCATTGTGAATGCATAAAAATAATTTAAAATCTTATATAATGGCTGTTTCATCTTAATCGACTGTTAAACATTTGTAAAAATGTTTCTTTCGGATGCGAGGGTTTCCTCACATTGATGAAACAACGCTGGCCTACAGCGTAACAAGTGATAGCAAAATTCGACGAGTCGTGTAAGCCTTTCGGTAGCTTAGTTGGTCAGAGCATCGGGCCGGATTCCCGGGGGCGCGGGTTCGAATCCCGCCTGAAAGCTACTTATAGGGCTCGTGGTTTTTTACTATCACATTTTCCTATAAGTTTTATTCACTTTACATTTGAATACATTTATTATTATCTTTCGTAAAAGTATATAATCCCCCTATATTTGTAAATGAAAAACAAATAAACTTTTAAAAAAACTCTCTACGTAAACTCAAATTGGCATTACACCTATGTTAAAAATGCTATCAGAAACAACCGACTTCTTCCTAAAGTATTAGTTTCCCGTTTTATATCTTTATGGATTTCGACTTTGGTGCTTAGATATGGTGAACATAAACACATGTTAACGATAAAATTGGTGATAGCATATTTGCTGAAAGAATCGCACCATTTTTAGGGGTATAACTTTTTTTTTATACCTTCCAATGCGATATTATGTTGGATTCCAAAATATAGTCTCTTAAAATTATATTTAAGGGCCGTTTACAAAAATTTGGCCTGTTATTGAATTTTTTACAAAAATATCGGATAGTTCTTGGGGTATATGGCCTAGAGAAGTGTGCAATAGCAGCGCGCTCACTCACCCGGTGGCTAGCAGCGCGCCGGCGGCGAGCAGCGCGCGCAGCGTGAGCCCGGCCGCTATCCGGGACACGCAGTATGGGTGCGCGCCACTCTCAGATGCCGCCGCCTGCACCAGCTTTAGGGCCTCCTCGTGAGAGCACGACTGCCGCTGGTACACATACAGTTATATAAGAAACTAGCAAGTCCTCGCGGTTTCCCCCGCGTGGTACTTTTTCCCGTGGGAATATCGGGATAAAATATAGCCTATGTCACTCGGGAAGAATGTAGCTTTCTAATGGTGAAAGAATTTTCTAAATCGGTCCAGAAATTTCGGAGCCTATTCTATGCAAACAAACAAACAATCAAATCTTTCCTCTTTATAGTATAGAAGAAGATAGACTAGCCCTTCGCCTGCGTGGACTACACGACGTTATCCCGCGGAAATTAGATAATTTTCCGGGATAAAAAGTAGCCTATGTTCCTCTCCAGGCTACAAAGTAGGTATCTGTCCCAAATTTCAGCCAAATCCGTTTAGCCATTTTGGCGTGATTGAGCAACAAACATCCAAACATCTTAATTTTAACATTTATAATTTATAAGATTTTCGAATAAAATGGCCTCAAACTTGACTATTTACACATCAAAAGTGAAGCTTCTAATGTGCAAGTAATATAATAGAAAATAAAATAAAATAATACAATTCTGTAAGTATTATATATCTTTAGTTTATACTTAACAACTAACCTGAGAAAAGACATCCATGCACAGCTTGAGCGTAGTGAGAGCAGGCCAGGCAGCCCAGCTCAGCAGGAACCGCAACCGCTCTGCGTCCCCCTCCCCCTCGCCCCCCTCCCCGCCCCGCCCCGCCCCGCGTACCATCCCGCCCTCCTCGCACGAGACCACGCCCCAATTCACGCAGAACTCGAATGCCTGCTCGAATGTCTGTCAGACAAGTTGAACAACCCATTATTCATTGTGAAAAACGAAATATATGTAGCTTACTTCCGCAAAAAACACAATATGCAAGATTCACCGCCCGCCCGCCCGCCCGCAAAAAATTGCACATGCACACCACGAAAATACCAGTGCACAATACCTGCATTTAGCAAGACAGCAATACACCTTCACCGATTAGACTACTCTACACGTGTTTCGCCCCAACCCGGGGCAACCTCAGGAGATAATTCGTGCGAAAACCAACACCAATATGTGTATGGTGTTTTTTGCGGGCGGGCGGGCGGTGCATCTTGCATATTGTGTTTTTTGCGGAAGTAAGCTACATATATTTCGTTTTTCACAATGGTTAGGGACTTCCGCCAAGTGACGACTGATTCAATCAAATAACCCATTATTAATTACTCTATGCTTTTCGATGTGCTTTTTGACAGACCCAAGACCAAGAATGAGTACATCTATGGCGGCTCTCCAAACGGTGACCAACACAACTACCCTCCATCCCCTCGCGGTTAACACAAGAAAGAACCTGAAAAAAGCTTTGGCGCAGAACAAACATGTAGCCTTGTGCTGGGTCAAAGCACATGTGGGAATGGAGGGTAACGAAAGAGCCGATCACCTAGCCAAAGAAGCCGCTCTAAACTCTAAAAAGAAACCCGATTATGATCTATGTCCGGTATCATTCGTCAAGGGTCTCATAAGATGTGCCACTCTCGACGAATGGAACGCGAGATATACACTTGGCTCCACAGCCAAAACAACAAAATTATTTTTTCCCGACGCGGTGGCGGCGTACAAAACTGCGCGAAAAATACGACACAACAAACTGACCACACAAGTCCTTACGGGGCATGGGGGGTTCTCTTACTACCTGCACAGATTCAAGTGTAAGGATAGCCCCGCATGCGCTTGTGACCCTGACACAGATGAAACGGTGATCCACTTGTTGACTGACTGTCCTATCCACCACAGGGAAAGGTATAACATTGAGGCAAAATTAGGAATAGATATTAGGGCGGAAAAACTTAGCAAAATAATTGAAACTGACGCCAGGGATGAATTCCTGGCTTATTGTATTAAAATCGTAGAAATTGTTAATAAAAGAAATGCTAGTTAATAAGATAGATAGTAAAGAGTAGCAATAAGAAATAGTTTTGTATGCTGCGTATACAAGACGACTGTTCTAGACTAAGATGTAAATAAATTTATACAATAAGATATGTAAATGTGGTAACAATAGAAATATGTAGAAGTAGCCTAAGAAAACATTGTAATCGAATAAATAATAGAAATAAGTAATAATAATATAAGTTCCTCACATTGTAAATAAAATGATTAAAACCGATGCACAGTCATTGCCCCTTAGTACTGTAATAAACAGCAAGAAATAAATAAATAAGATACAAATAAAGCTTACAATAGGCGGGCAGTACCCAGCCCGTTAAAGAATAAAAGACGATGGATGAAAGAGTAGTATGCAGAATGAAAGTGCGAGAAGCAAACACGCGAGAACTGGTATGGAAGAGTAAACAGCTAAAATAGACTCCGATTATGTTGGAGGTACTAGGAATTTAAAAAAAAAAAAAAAAAAAAAAAAGAATGAGTACAGGTACAGTGGACGAAAACAACTATATTTAGGTAGACTATAAGGATCCGCTAAAAAACCACATATCTATTGATGTGCTATCCACAGTTACAACGATAATTATGATAAACGTTTATTTCAAACATTAAAACTTAAGTGTTTATTTCTCGATGAATGATTAAAAAAATTGCCAATTCCAAAAAAATCGTAAAGACACCAATAATTGATTTTATTTATATAAACATCAAGGGCTATCGCAGATTAAATTATCGCATCTAGTATTGGTTCAAAGTCTGATTGATACATTGTATTAAGCAAGCGAAAAGATAAAACTGATACCTACGAGTACGAGGACCTTGTACCTTTGCTGTTTACATCATAGTGATATGATAAGCAATCTGTGTATGAAACTAATTAAAAAAAAACAAGTTAGAAATATTTAAAACATGACTTGAACTGGAATATCGTTAGTCTAATTGAAACGCCTAAATTAAATTACATATTTATTTTTAACGCCAATGTGTTTTTAACAAAGTCCTAACCTAATACCTGTATCAGAAGTTAGCCTATCATGGAATCCGATAAATGTATGTTCAGTACACCCCTGCCTAGACCGCGGAGTCAGCATTGGCGCAGTGGAAGGCTATCATGAGTATAGACTCCGGACAAATCTTGGTTTCAGCCGGGATGTAACTGAACAATAGGACTGCGATACACAGCGGAGAGACTTTTAAGTAAGGTAAGGTTACATACGGGTCTGTGGGTCGACCGTCTCCAAGGCAGAAGTGGTGTAAGGGGGGCCCCCCCCTGTGGCTCCGTCTTCTTCTGCAGACCTTACCAATTAGTCACCTCACTCATAACACAAATAACAGCGTTCACAAGACACTGGGCGTTTCAACAATAGATACACAAAGACACACACGTGGGAGCTTTTTTTATTACGATATAGTGTCTCGACAACAAGCGCGTGTGGTAGAAAAGGTTATCTTTCAAAGCATCCGCGACCGGCCACTCCAGAGATGGCATCAAAACCTTGGTCGTACAAAACGGGATCACATAGATAATTTAAGATGTATTCAAACTCGATATGCCAGGCACATTCAACGCGAGCGATTTTTAACAAATTCAGCAAAATTATTCCGACATTTTCCCAAGAAGAATTTCAATCAAGTGTCCCTGTCAACTTCAAGTGACAGCTAATGTCAATTTGACGTGACATTAGAGTTGCGTTCAGAAACGTCGATCTTTTCCGAACATCCCCCCGCCCCGGACCGTTAAGAACGGTACGTCAATCTACGGGTAATCGGGAGAGCCCACTAACTGCTCTCTTCAAAACCGAATCTCGAACCAAAACCTCAGCAAAACGAGGAACTCCGTCAGTTCCGGGGTAGAGTTTAACAATGCGCCCCCTTCGCCAACATAGGGGCGGCAGGTTAGCATCCTTAATCAACACGAGGTCGCCAGTCTGGGGTGGGGTGGTTTTATCTGTCCACTTCACGCGCTGTTGTAGGATATGCAAATACTCCATCGACCAACGTGCCCAGAAGTTTTGGGACATCTGTTTCAAACGTTGGTATCGCGACAAACGATGGGATCCTACATCCTGAATCGGATATTCAGGCAACGCCAAAAGGGGCTGTCCGATCAAGAAATGACCTGGGGTCAACGCTTCCAGGTCATTCGGGTCCGAAGACAACGGGCACAAGGGTCGCGAGTTGAGGACGGCCTCAATTTTACAAAATACCGTATCAAGTTCCTCAAACGTGAGAATAGTTTCTCCAATCACGCGACGCAAGTGTGTCTTGGCAGCCTTTACACAAGCTTCAAAAATTCCTCCCCAGGTCGGACAAGCTGGAGGGCTAAACTTCCAGATTATCCCACGCCGGGAGAGGGTGGTTCCAATGTCTATTTTATTATCAACAAAAAACTTAACTACTTCCTTAAGATAATTACACGTTCCCTTATAATTAGTACCACAATCGGAACGTATCAATGACGGCAGTCCTCTACGGGAAACAAATCTGCTCAAGGCGGCGACAAAGGCTTCGGTAGACAATTCCGAGACAATTTCCAAGTGGACAGCCTTGGTGGACAAACACACAAACACGCACAAGTACGCCTTATAGGTTTTAGCATTACGCAGTCTCGAAGCCTTTACAGTAAAGGGACCGGCGAAGTCGGTGGCGACTCCGGCAAAAGCTCTACATTCCGTGACGCGATCAGCAGGCAAATCACCCATCTGGGGCTGCATGGTCGCGGCCTTCAATCGATAACAAGGCAGGCAACGGAAAACCACAGTGCGAATGGCTCGACGAGCAGACAAAATCCAAAATTCACGCTGCAAAATGGCCAACAAAGCATTACAGCCAGCATGTTGTGCATTCACATGGCGATCTGTTATTATCAGTTGAGTCAAATGTCCGGCTTTAGGTAACAAAAGGGGGTGACGAGCTCCATACGGCAGGTTCGCATTTCGAAGTCTTCCGCCGACTCGCAAAAGCCCACTCTCGTCCAGGAAGGGATTCAATCGCGATACCGCGCCCTTCAACTTGCGACGGCCTAAACGCAAAATTTCAATCTCGGACTCAAAACTATCAGCTTGTACTCTCCGGACCCAAAACAAGAGCGCGTCCCTACGCTCGTCCGGAGTGAGAACCGACGAATCACGCCTCGCGCGTGGGTTTCTGCAATTGTACACAAAACGTCTGATCCAAGCGGTAACACCAAGCAGCTTCTGTAAGGAGCTGTACCGATCCAACAACAAATCCTTTTCCCCGGCGGGGTTAGTCTCCAGGACGCATGCCCGCATATCAGGAACGGCTACGTTCGACAACGCTGGAGAGGGCGGCCACTCCGACTCAGGCCGCATCAACCACTGTGGGCCCCACCAGAGGGGGTGGTTAATTAGGGTTGGGGCTACACAACCCCGAGACGCACAATCCGCGGGATTCATGGTTCCCGGCACGTGTCTCCAAATCAACTCGATGTCGGAATTACAAATCTGCGACACTCGATTGGCCACAAACACGTCCAAGGTGTGCGCCGGAGCCTTCAACCAACAAAGGACGACCTGACTGTCCGTCCAAGCATAAACCTCTTGTATCGCAATAGATCGACCTAATGTGAGCCATACGTGGTTCAACAAACGCATTAGGAGGGCAGCTCCACACAATTCCAACCTCGGGATCGTATGACGAGTCCGAAGGGGAGCGACTTTGCTTTTCGCTATCACCAGATGCACAGCAACAACTCCGTCAACAGTAACGGTGCGGAGGTACACGGCCGCAGCAAATCCACGTTCGGAGGCATCGGAAAAGCCGTGAAGAGTAACTTTACAATTTTCAGAAGGGAGGAATAGCCTCGGCAAATGCACTTCATTAATCTCGGGGAGGGATGAAACGAAGCTCGACCAATCTCGGAGTAACTCGTCCGAGAGGGGTTCATCCCACGACACACCCGAAGCCCATAACCGTTGCAAGAAACACTTGGCCATAAACAGCACGGGGCAAATCCACCCATTGGGGTCAAAGGTACGTGCGACAGTAGACAATACTAAACGCTTGGTCCAGACTTTCGGTGGTCGTAAATCCACACAATACGTGAAAGTGTCAGAGACCGGTTTGTACTGTACGCCAAGGACGGTCACCACATGGGGATTATCAACATTTTCGAATAGGTGGGGGTCCTGCTGGTGCTCTTCGGGCAAACCTACCAGTACATCAGGCGAGTTGGATATCCATTTCCTCAACTCGTAACCTCCCGACTTCAAAAGGGCGGTGAGTTCGTCTCTCAGGACAATCGCCTCTGAGACAGATGAGGCGCCCGTGCAAATGTCATCCACATAGACGTCACTGGCCAAAATGGCGGAGGCGCGAGGGTATCTCAAGCGCTCCTTCTCGGCCAACTCCAACAAAGAACGAATCGCAACAAACGGGCTCGAAGCCAAACCGTACGTATTCGTATTCAATTCATAAATCAACAAGGGGTCCCTAGGACTCTCTCTCCACAAAATCAATTGGTACCTCCTATCCTCGGGATGGATGACCGTTTGTCTGAACATCATCCGGATGTCAGTCATAAATACAATTTGGTGCCGCCGGAAGTTGGTCAAAATGTCTGAGATCTCCGTGTGCAGCTTGGGACCTACATGCAGACACTGGTTCAAGGACGCTCCAGTAGTGGTGGGAGCCGAACCGTCAAAGACCACCCGAATCTTTCCGGATTTCAAAACGGCGTGGTGCGGCAAAAAGAAGTGCTCAACGGAGCGCCAATCCAAATCGCTCACGGACATGTGCCCTAACTCCTCATACTCCCGCATGAATTCAACATACTTCTGGCGGAAGACCGGATCCTTGCTCATGCGACGCTCCATCGCCACTAGCCTACGTTCCGCTAGCGGTCGGGATTCGCCCAGAGGAGGTCGGCCGGCACGAAAGGGGAGACGGGTGATCAAACGACCAGAGCGGAGGCGACCAGTGTTATTCTGGTAATACAACTCGCATTCATCCGCTACTGGGTCAACCCGCGGGGCTGGTGGAGGTTCCTCAACCTCCCAAAACTTCTGCACCACTTCGGAGAGAGACACATTAAAAACAAGACCGCGATCCTTATCAAGGGAATCCAAAACGCGGCGAGCAGGGCCCATCACAACTGTACCGAGTGTCGTCTGCAGAGCTACCAAGCCATCTGGCTGCAAAACTCGCTTCCCCGTCAACAAAACTCGCCCCAGGACATCGGCTCCAAGGAGAGCATCAATCGGGCCTGGGCGGAAGAAATTTGGATCGGCGAGTGGGGAATCAGACACCAAAGACAACATACTCGGTCCCAAGTCAACTGAAGGTTGACGGCCAACAACTGTGTCCAACACAATCGCCGAGGTCTTAATGCCTGGCGTGGACTTATTACGTGAGGTAAATGTGAAGTCAACATGCCCTAACAACCCGGGGACTTTCACATCGCCAACACCTCTCACGCCTTCCGTGTGGGGGTGCACCTTGAGGCCCAACCGCCTAACTAACCAAGATGACACAACACACCCCTGAGCACCGGAATCCAACAAGGCGCGAACTTCCACAAGGTCGCCATTCAATCCCCTGACAAGTACAGAGGCCGTGGGCAACAAAACGGTCTCTGGAGGGGTGGCTACAATCGACCGTAAACACGTTGATTGCTAGTATGTGGGGTCCCCAGACGTCCCCCCATGGTAAGGGGGTCGCTCATAGCGATCCAGTGGGTCCCAATCTCCCACATACTGCCTACGTCCAATTCGCCCGGTATCAGGCGGGTTATATCTCCCGGCCCCTTGAAGACGGGGCGGGCGCCGCTCCAAACGCGGGTATTCGGCGAGCGGCGGCGAGAATCGGTGCCTATCATCCACCGTGTACGTCGCCCCATAGTCGCGGGGGCACGGTGACCGATTTTCAGAGGGGGGGTCCCGGGGACCCCCGGCTGTGCGAGGCTCAACACGTTGCGGGGGGCTTCTACGACCTCCCGCAACGCTCGCAAAATCGAACCCCCTAGTTGGGGACCGATTTCCCATGGGGGGGTCCGTGGGACCCCCGCCCGTGCGAGGCTCAAAACGTCGCGGGGGGCCTCTACGACCTCCGGCAACGCCCGCATAACTCATCCCCATCCTTGGGGATCGGTTTCCCATTGGGGGGTCCCTGGGACCCCCGCCCGTGCGAGGCTCAAAACGTCGCGGGGGGCCTCTACGACCTCCGGCAACGCTCGCATAACTCATCCCCATCCTTGGGGATCGGTTTCCCATTGGGGGGTCCCTGGGACCCCCGCCCGTTTGAGGCTCCAAACGTGGCGGAGAGCGTCTGGGGCCACTCTGGTGGCCACTAGAACTGCTGCGGGATTCAAACACCGCGGGGGGTCCGAGACCCCCACCCATACGCGGTGATCCTGCAGCGACGCGCTGCGGCGCTCCGCCGCCCTCTGGGCTGTTCATGCAGAGGAGGGGATGGTGGTTGCCCTTACAAAAGCGGCATGGGTGCGCTTGGGTACATTCGCGCTGCATGTGCAGGCCCAAGCACGAGTAGCACCATGTCCGTTGTCGCGCGATCGCTCGACGGCCTTGGACGCGCTGGTCGAGGAACTTATCACAACGGGTCGTGCTGTGACCCGGTTCCCGACAATACAAGCAGCGGGCGGTCTCCTGGACGGCGGCATAGCGGCCGGGCGCGCGAGGGGCCATACGCCCCCTACGGGGGGGTCCGGTGGGGGATCTACTCTGTGGCACAGGTCGTTCGGGTCCCATAGGACCGGCCAGAGAGGAATTATCTGCCAGTCTACTTTCTCCTTCCAGGAACGTCAAGAGGTCCGAGAAGGGTGGCAGATAAGTCGCACTATCCCCACCATACTGCTGCTCAAAACGGACCTTAACAGAGTCCGGCAACTTTCCCAGGACAATGTGCAGTAACAAAAACGACCACTGCTCCACTGGGAGTTTTAAGTTTTTCAATGCGTTGTAGGCAACCAACAGCGGATTCAACAAAGCCACTCTCAAGTGCATCACGCTGGCAACGCGGGGTAAATTCAAAATGGCGGCAACATGGTTGTCCGCCAGACGTCGTACGTTCTGGTACCGACGGGCAATCAAATCCCTGGCAATAGGGTAGTTTTCATCCGAGGGGGCCAAATGTTGAACCGATTCAAGGGCCTCCCCTTCCAACACGGATAATAAATAAGCTAACTTCTGGCCCTGGGTCAAATCATCCCGGGCATGTACCAGACTATCAAAAATATTAATAAAGCCCTCCCAGTCCTCTAGACGACCAGCAAAACGCCTTAAGTCTAAGGGGGCCAATCTAGCAAAGAGAGGGGGCATACTTTTAGATGTGACCGGGGACGGGCTCGGTTCATTCTCTCTTGCCACTTGCAAAGGCCGAGCCACCTGGGTAATTCTGTCCGCAAAATCATAACACTGGTCCACATCCAAATCGACTTCTTGTCGCATTTCCACATCGGCCTCAACAGTCCTTTCCAAAAATAAGGCATACTGTTCATCAACAACAGCCAAACGTACGGGCAGATCTACGTATCTGTTCAACAAGGCCTCCGTCCTATCAGGTCGATCCAACAATGCGACTGCAGACGCTAACCACCGTAACTCAGAACGTATTTTGGCTTTAGCAGAGGAGGCCGTCATTGTAACGTCACAAATTTATCAACAAAAACAACAAATTCAAAATATTCACTATAACACAAAATCTCCAATATTTTGAGGTTATTGATAACCACAAAATTCCAATATTACAACAACAAAGTATTTATAATGACACAAACTCTTAAATATTTGGAGGTTATCAGAAAACAACAAAACTCAAGTATATAATTATAACTCTAACTCTCAAGAGGTTATAACTTAGACACAAACTAACTTTGACTTTGTAAGTCAAAAGTTATTCAGTTCAAACAAATCACTGACCATTGAAATTCACTTGGATATCGACATACAACAAGATGATTTTAATTATTTCAAAGCACAAGTTTCAATAAGTTTCAATGTGTAAACAATGTCTTAAATCATTTAAGTTTCACTAAGTATTGAGTGCAAACTTATTAGCTAACCTTTTATTAGCTATTATTTAGCAACAAACTTGTCAATATTCACAACTCAAATTTGCTGACAAAACTAAATAATAATTATTATGAACAAAGAAAGGCATCTGTTTATATTTTGGAACTTCAATACATGACAATTAATTACAAGACATGGAACCAATAACAAAGGAATGCCCTTTACTTTTCAAATGCAAGTTAATTACCATTTACAAGTACAAATTAATCTAGTCCGGACCAGACTGGGTCATCAAACGGCACTGATTAATACAAAGTTTTGGCGTGGGCCTCTCAGGCCTTCAAGCTACGCTCTTGGCTACCAAGAAATGTTCAGTACACCCCTGCCTAGACCGCGGAGTCAGCATTGGCGCAGTGGAAGGCTATCATGAGTATAGACTCCGGACAAATCTTGGTTTCAGCCGGGATGTAACTGAACAATAGGACTGCGATACACAGCGGAGAGACTTTTAAGTAAGGTAAGGTTACATACGGGTCTGTGGGTCGACCGTCTCCAAGGCAGAAGTGGTGTAAGGGGGGCCCCCCCCTGTGGCTCCGTCTTCTTCTGCAGACCTTACCAATTAGTCACCTCACTCATAACACAAATAACAGCGTTCACAAGACACTGGGCGTTTCAACAATAGATACACAAAGACACACACGTGGGAGCTTTTTTTATTACGATATAGTGTCTCGACAACAAGCGCGTGTGGTAGAAAAGGTTATCTTTCAAAGCATCCGCGACCGGCCACTCCAGAGATGGCATCAAAACCTTGGTCGTACAAAACGGGATCACATAGATAATTTAAGATGTATTCAAACTCGATATGCCAGGCACATTCAACGCGAGCGATTTTTAACAAATTCAGCAAAATTATTCCGACATTTTCCCAAGAAGAATTTCAATCAAGTGTCCCTGTCAACTTCAAGTGACAGCTAATGTCAATTTGACGTGACATTAGAGTTGCGTTCAGAAACGTCGATCTTTTCCGAACAGTGTTGTCACATATATTTTTTAAATATAAATGTGATGTTATACCTTGTCTTCAAACTGCTCGTCGTAGATGAATTCATAGCGCAGTAGCGTGCGGAGCTCGTCATAGCGTCGCCGCAGCGCATCTGATAGCAAAACAACGTGTTTTATTTTATAAAACTTTTGTCATTCCGTTGTATTAAGAATCTACAAAAGTCTACAATGTACACTCGCGTGCAATAAAATCGACTTATTGGACTTTTTAACACAAACAGCGTCTCATAGATAGGAAACTATTTGCATCTGTGCAATGATTTTTACGTCGATGAAGAGACAAAACGCACAATTATCGTTTCACAGTTTTTAAAATTTACAAAAAGCGCTGAATTTTCATAAAAAAGAAAAACAATCAGTCAAAATCTCTTATATCACGTTACTAGCTTTCCGCCCGCGGCTACGCCCGCGTGGACTTCACGATGTTATCCCGCGGGAATGTGATATTTTTCCGGGATAAAAAGTAGCCTATGTTCCTCTCCAGGCTACAAAGTATCTGTGTCCCAAATTTCAGCCAAATCCGTTCGGCCGTTTTGGCGTGATTGAGTAACAAACATCCAAACATCTAAACTTTCACATTTATAATATTAATATATAGAAGGATATAGACCGATGAGTTCAGTTCATTCTTTTTTCTTTTTCGCTAAATTGAAGACATTGAAGACCATTGTGTAAATGCTTGTTTAATAGATTTTTCAAAGTGTTTTTATTTATTTATTTTATTTTATTTTTCAATTTTTCGGGAAGCTTACAGCTAGGTTACAGAAGAAAAAATACAAACTTAAATAAATATGAAAGGCCAATTACAAGCTTCCACATGTAAATATTATATAAATAAATGCCTACGTAAGATGCAGAAGTATTACAACCTAGTAATTAATATAATATAAGAGATTATTTCAAAGAAAAATAACTGGCGCTTAACATTTGTTTTAGCTTACTTGAAGAGGTGTTGAAAAGATCTATATCATATTGCTTTGCCACACCATTGAAAGACTTGCTGGTTCTAATAAAGAACGAATTTTGCTGATAATTGGTTTTGCACAAGGGGACGTGTAGTACGTTAGGGTTACGGAAGGAAGTTACCGGAACTCGTAAACCTATGCCATTTAAAAGCTCAGGACAATCGACAGCGCCACTCGCTATGCTAATAAAATACGACAGGTCCGCATTGCGTCTTCTTTCAACCAGTGGTAAGAAATGAAACTTACGGCATCGCTTATCATAATCCTGAATGTAGGTACTTGTCTTAAACTGTAGATATCGCAAAAACCGTTTTTGGATCCTTTCGATTCGCGATTCGTACAGTTTATAACACGGGTTCCATACTTGAGAGGCATATTCTAAATGGCTGCGTACAAGGGAACAGTAAAGTATTTTCAGTGCTTTAACAGAGTTGAAATCATGTGATAACCTCATTACGAATCCAAGTGTCCTAGATGCCTTAACCACAATGTTGTTTATGTGTTCGTCAAACAACAATTTACTATCGAACGTCACTCCTAGGTCACGTATGGTAGTGACTCGGGCAAGGTCAGCGCCTAACAGTTTATAAGGTGTAAGAATGGGTTCCAATTTTCGAGTATAGCTACAGACATAACACTTTGAAACACAAAGGTTTTAACATATTATAAAGTCCTAAATACCAAACTATAGTAAATTATATTTTTATTACGTAGAATTGAGAGGGGGGGTTTTTAAGGAAGTAGTAATTTTTCTGGATGTGGAAGTTTATCTGTTTTTGTGGTATTTTCGTGGGTTTTCGAATAAGTGTGTCACCCTTGCTGAGCTGCCCCGTGTGGAGCAGCAGCAGCAGCAGCGCGGGCGGCAGCAGGCGCGCCAGCAGCGGGTTGACGCTCATTGGGGTTTATGGTTATGTCGTGTGTTTTGTTGTGAGTGTCACCCTTGCTGAGCTGCCCCGTGTGGAGCAGCAGCAGCAGCAGCGCGGGCGGCAGCAGGCGCGCCAGCAGCGGGTTGACGCTCAGCTGCAGCTCGATGACGGGCAGCCACGCGCGCACGTGCGCCGCGCTCAGCACCACCTCTGGACACACGTCCTGCTCGTTAACTTAGCCTGCACGGGTAGCATGATGAACTCGACAAAGGTTTTGTCCACAGCCGTCTCTATCGTCTTCTACAAGCCGTGCGCATAAAGTTAGAAACGTCGCATTTCTAGTTTTAAGTGAACCGATTTGACACCGTTTGACAGGTAAACAGCGAGTAAACCTCGAGTACTGAATCCTATGGAGAAGGCATATTGTTCTAAGTATATGAACTATCCGTTATACAAATATGAGCTAAATCGACATTGTGCTCATAAACAGAAATCTTGTTCTATCTTACCTCCAATACTCCATGTAAAAAGAGACATCAATATATTTAATCGACCTATTTTTGGCAACATTACAACGTGACGTCATAGTCTGTGTCATAGTAATGCATGATTGAGGCCGGTAACCGGTCGCCATTTTTGTTTTTCATAGGTATTTATTTTTATTTATTTTTATTTTATTTTTATTTATTTTATTTATTAGGAAACTCAACAGCCATTTTTCTGCTAAACATGCATAAAAACAAACTTATATAAACTTATAGCCCGAGAGCCAAACTAATTCGTTCTATGGAGACTCAACAATAATTCTATATCAGTAATTTCTTAACATTGAAAATTAGATTATCTAGTTTAATAAATAATTCATTAGTAATCCACCAATATTTATGACCGCGACATTAAAAAAAACAAATACAAAACTTTAAAAAATCTATAAAAAAATAGGCAAAAATGGTATAAGTGTTATTCACTTTACATTTGAATACATTTATTATTATCTTTCGTAAAAGTATATAATCCCCCTATATTTGTAAATGAAAAACAAATAAACTTTAAAAAAAACTCTCTACGTAAACTCAAATTGGCATTACACCTATGTTAAAAATGCTATCAGAAGCAACCGACTTCTTCCTAAAGTATTAGTTTCCCGTTTTATATCTTTATGGATTTCGACTTTGGTGCTTAGATATGGTGAACATAAACACATGTTAACGATAAAATTGGTGATAGCATATTTGCTGAAAGAATTGCACCATTTTCGGGGTATAACTTTTTTTTTATACCTTCCAATGCGATATTATGTTGGATTCCAAAATATAGTCTCTTAAAATTATATTTAAGGCCCGTTTACAAAAATTTGGCCTGTTATTGAATTTTTTACAAAAATATCGGATAGTTCTTGGGGTATTAGCCAATAAAAGAGTTTCACAGCATGTAATTATTGTACAGGCAAACTATTAAAAAACGAATTAATTTAAAAGAGTGAGACAACAGATCAAAAACCGTCTAAACTAAATAGAGATGTGAATATGCATCTACTGGATGCATATTCTACTATGCAAGAGATTATGGTTGGCAGACCAAGTTTTACCCATAAAGCAGGTACTTATACACATAAATGTATGTAATGTAATATAATATAAAGTTTGATAGGTATTTAAGATGCGTAAGATAAATAAATAGTATTATAATAATTATTGTAATGCAATGAAAGATAAACAGAGACAAAAAGACACACAAGACAGCACAAATACAGTGTTGATAATGATCATGCCTATAAATAAATAAATAAATGATTGTTTAAGTATCTATCTATCACGAAATTGTCCAAGACGCAGTAGCGTACTACCTACGTCTTGGACAACTTCGAGAGAAGGGCACGTTTGAAGCTATACTTGGACAAATGGAAAATGTCGACATCTTGAAACTTATTATTGTACAATTTGGATAAGCGAGTCATAACAGCATTACTAGCGTAGTTCGTACGATGTCTAGGCACAGACAGAAGTGGGGTTTTTCTCGTGCGGTAACTAGGAGTACAGAACGTGATGGTGGCGAGTAGGTTTGCACTGTCCAGATGATTATGAAGGATATCGTGTAGAAGGCACATGTCAAGTAACTCACGACGAGATTTGAGTGACAACATTCCGTATTTAACGCAGTCCTCATCATACGTGACACGGCGCGTACGGGATTTAAAGGAAAGGTGTTTTATGAAGATTTTTTGAATTCTCTCTAACCTATTTGTATATATGGCGTACTGTGGCGACCAAATGGGACTGCAATATTCAAGAATACTACGACAATAAGCATAATATATAGTTTTCAGGCTTTGAGTCTTTTTGAAGGGTTTGCATGTCCTTATGATAAAACCAAGGTTGCGGTATGACCTATTAACTACACTATTTATGTGCTCAGAGAACATCATTTTAGAGTCCAAAAGAACACCCAGGTCCCTTACGACCTCTGCTCTATCAATTAATACGCCATTAAAGTGATAAGGATAAAGAATTTTATTTTTCTTGCGAGTGAAACTGATGCATTGACATTTATTTATATTTACAGTGATATTATTACGAGCGTAATAAGTGTACAAGTCATCTAAGTCACGCTGGATGAGTTCACAGTCTTTAAAGGAAGATACTTTCAGGAACACTTTTTTATCATCAGCGTAAAGTAGATGTTTTGAATACTTGAAACAATTGTTGATATCATAGATGTACGCACAGTAGAACAGAGGACCCAGATGTGATCCTTGAGGGACACCCGACGGAATAGAAACAAAATTTGATTTGAATCCACCAATGACTACGGCTTGCATACGGTTGGAGAGATAAGAGGTGATCCACCTAAGCAAATCACCTCGAATTCCCAATTCATACAGTTTGCGAAGAAGAATGATGTGATCCACACGATCGAAAGCTTTTTCGAAATCCGTGTAGATCACATCAACCTGCCCACATTCCTCCATTTCACAAAGGACATAATTGCTAAATTCGGCCAAATTAGATATAGCTGATTTTCGCTTTAGAAAACCATGCTGATTGTGGGAGATACCTTTAGTGATTATATGATAGATCTTGGCATATACAAATCTCTCCATCATCTTACTCAGGGTGTTCAAAATAGAAATAGGACGATAATTACTTATCTCTAGTTTTGAACCCTTTTTATGAATAGGCACTATGTACGCTTTTTTCCACATTGTTGGGAATACACCTTGCTTTAACGATAAGTTGAACAGCATGGAGATAGGGTGAGCCAATGATTCAGCGCAGCCACGTGAAAATACTGGTGCTACCCCATCACACCCAGTCCCCTTAGATGTATCCAATGTTTTAAGCATATTCAAAACCTCGTCCACGGAAATAGTAAGACTAGTTACTGTGTCTCCAATGCAGTGCTTATCATCATTACCTATAATGGTATGATTAGATGAAGGGCAGGATGTAGAAAACATGCTACTAAAATAATTATTAAATTCCGTACATATAGCCTGACCCTCAGTGATGGAATTACCCTGGTAGGTAAACTGCTTGGGGTATTGAGAACCACCGCGTTTGGATTTAACGTATGACCAGAAGGCCCTAGGTGCATGACGAATCCCCTCCTCAATACAAGATATATACTTATTAAAACACTGATATTGTAGTGCCATCTCCATAGTTTAGTACTCGGAGGAGTAAACCGGTTCACAGCAATGTTGCCGGTCCGCTTCATAGCATGGCTTGTAGAAGACGATAGAGAAGACTGTGGTTTTGTCTATATCGAAACGTCAAAAATTACAACCTATTATTCAACTGTCAATTGTCAGACCGTGGCGTACTTGCTTCAGTGCCCAATGTGCCCCAACTCCTGCACCATGGACGACCGCCGACGAATAGAGGGCAATGAGTTGGCAATAGCGATCGCTAACTACTGGTCCGCCAAAATATAGAGAACCACTGACACGCAAAGAAGAAGAAGCTGTCAATTAAAGACTTTCGAGGTAGACAAAACTCTTCTCGGGTTTGTCATGCTAGTAGATCGAATTTTACATTTTAGTGTAGGCAATGAACAGATTCTTTGTATGGAGACCCATACATTAATTCCTCAGTCGATGAAACTTTGCTGGGTTATAAAATAGCATGAGCCATAAACTTTTAAATGCTTATCCAAAAAAATACTCAAACGGAAGTTAGGTATTTATACCTAAATATACAAATATGTTTATATATTGAACCGAGTAATTTCTCAACCCAAATTTATTTTACCAAACGAGTTATTTATACTAGTATGTGATACTTGATAAAAATCCAAACCTTTTTTCAAACATGAGTACTGCTTTTAAATGATAATTCCTTTTTTGACTCTCATTTTCATTGAAAAATTGCTCCGTCGTTTTTTTTTACTTATATGACCTTCGAATGTGATTTGACGTTACGAGTAAGAACATCCAAAAAAAAATTATTACCAATATTGATTTATTTTAAACTATGAATAATTCAATATGGAAAATTGCTCAGCATTATTTTTCTTTAAAATTATGTTAAAAAGTCACATATACACACAAATCTAAAATATCCAAAAGAAATATCATCCGGAACACCAACATTTTGAAAGCGAAGATAAATCTATCCCCTGTTACGCAATAATGTACCGTCTTTCGTTACCAGTGGGTGCAGATTAGCGTCCTCGTGCTAATAGTACGACCTTGAACGCGTGACCCTGTGACTGGGGGCACAACTTGGGGGCCGCGTTCGTGTCGTCGGTCGCTGTGTGATTCTTTCTTTTTTGTTTTCTTTGTACAAAGTAAAGTATTTGTTACATTTAGGAAAATATTTTGGACTTTCAGCCGACTTTAAAAAAGGAGATTCTTAGTTTGAGCCGTTTGTTTGTGTTTGTCTGTGAGATGCGGTTTTCAGAAAAGTATTTGTTACATTTAGAAGGTTTTTGCATTTTAACCGACTTCACAAAAGGAGGTACTCAGTTTGACCCGTATGTATGTATGTTTGACTTTGAGATGCGGTATTCAGAAAAGTATTTGTTACCTACATTTAGGAAAATATTTTGGACTTTTAGCCGACTTTAAAAAAGGAGATTCTTAGTTTGAGCCGTTTGTTTGTGTTTGTCTCTGAGATGCGGTTTTCAGAAAAGTATTTGTTACATATAGAAGGTTTGGTCATTTCAACCGATTTCAAAAAAGGAGGTGCTCAATTTAACCCGTATGTATGTATGTTTGACTTTGAAATGCGGTTTTCAGAAAAGTATTTGTTTCATTTAGGAGAAGGTTTTGGTACTAAAATCGACTTCAAAAAAAGGAGGTTCTCAATTTGACTCGTATGTTTGTCTTTGAGAAGCGGTTATCAGAAAAGTATTTGTTACATTTAGAAGGTTTTGCATTTTAACCGACTTCAAATAAGGAGGTGCTCTGTTTGACTTGTATGTATGTATGTTTGACTTTGAGATGCGGTTTTCAGAAAAGTATTTGTTACATTTAGGAGAATATTTTCGAATTTTAGCCGACTTCAAAAAAAGAGGTTCTCAGTTTGACCCGTATGTTTGTCTTTGAGATGCGGTTTCCAGAAAAGTATTTGTTACATTTAGAAGGTTTTGGCATTTTAACCGACTTCAAAAAAGGAGGTACTCAGTTTGACCCGTATGTATGTATGTTTGACTTTGAGATGCGGTTTCCAGAAAAGTATTTGTTACATTAAGAAGGTTTTTGAATTTTAGCCGACTTCAAAAAAGGAGGTACTCGGTTTGACCCGCATGTATGTATGTTTGACTTTGAGATGCGGTTTTCAGAAAAGTATTTGTTACATTTAAGAAAATATTTAGGAATTTTAGCCGACTTTAAAAAAGGAGGTTTTTAGTTTGACCCGTTTGTTTGTGTTTGTCTCTAAGATGCGGTTTTCAGAAAAGTATTTGTTACATATAGAAGGTATGGGCATTTTAACCGACTTCAAAAAAGGAGATGCTCAATTTAACCCGCATGTATGTATGTTTGACTTTGAGGTGCAGTTTTCAGAAAAGTATTTGTAACATTTAGGAGAATATTTTCGAATTTTGGCCGACTGCAAAAAAGGAGGTTCTTAGTTTGACCCGTATGTTTGTCCTTGAGATGCGGTTTTCAGAAAAGTATTTATTACATTTAGAAGGTTTTGGCATTTTAACTTACTTTAAAAAAGGAGGTGCTCAATTTGACCCGTATGTATGTATGTTTGTCTTTGAGTTGAGATGCGGTTTACATAAAATTATTTCTTTACATTTAGGAGAAGGTTTTGGTATTATAACCGACTTTAAAAAAAAGGTTTTCAGTTTTTCCGTGATTATGTCATGTTTTCTGAACCGTTTTTGATGCTTTTTTCAACATGCTAGTATTTTTGATTGATGCGGTTTATGTGTACATCTTACTAACATAGCTATTTAAAATAATGCCACGAAATAGTTAGAAATAATAGCTCTAATAGGTACTGTATTCACACCAAATTATGTAAGTACTTTGAAGTCGGGCGGGATTAAACAAAAACACCAAAACATGTAGGTACACTCGACAGCACATCAGGTTAAACAGTTGAACTGCGATAACAGCTTTTATTACGTAGGGCATAAAGGCGTTCTCAAGGTCAACATGTATAGTCTGATGTGCCACCGTGTGAACATGTTTCACACCGACTTCAAAATACTCGTAAATACATTATTTGGTGTGAATACAGTTACTAGAAGTATTATTTCTAATTTAATTGTGGCATTTTTTTAAAGCGCTTTTACTTTTTTATAAAATATTTTTTTTACTATTTAGTTATTTATTAAACTAGGATACCTAGAACAATACATATTATGCGATTAGGGAGAGTTGGGCGAGTTGATTTTAACTGTCTACGTTTACGAAAATTATTGGATGAACTGCTCATGTCGGTAAAGTAGTTAAACGACATGAATGAGATAGAGCGATTGTTTTCGATTACGAATACAGTTTGCCAAACTCATACCAAGTTTTACTGGTTGTACGTGCATACAAAAATACAACGTTCCATAGCGAGCAACAATAACCGTAACGTGTATTATAAACGCAAAACAACCATCGACCGGGAGGCGACCGTCGGTAACCCTACCTGCTCGAGTACCATCATAAATAATAATAAATAAAATAATAGATAACTTCTTACATTCACACCAATTATCTAAGCCCATGTTAATTTCATTAAGAAACTTTATTATGGAAAACTTGATAACGGATAAATATATACTTAAATACTTTTTTGTTTGTGAATGCATACTTAATATACATAGTTAACACCCAGACCAAGATAAATAGACATGTTCATGCACACAAATATTTGTCTTGTTCGGGAATCGAACCCGAGACCACTGGCGCAGAAGGTGGGTAGGGTTGCCTACCCCTGCGCCAAATCGGTCGTCATCATCAATCATGACATGCTCATTGTTAGTAGTAAGACAAAAAGTTACGTTAAAAATAGATAAGATTGTCTAGTCGCAACCTGGCCCTCTTAGTACAGTCATGAAAAAAGTGCGGCTAAAATGATGAGAAAATATATCATCAGGTACCAGCATGAAACGCTGTTCATACGATCAGGCTTGATAGATAGACTAGAAAAATGTGGTCTGCCACGCTCCGTCTTGGCCACTTTGTCAGTTCGAGCGATTTTAGCGGCGGCTTGCGGGGTGGTTTTCATGTCATGGGGATGTCATCAGTATCAAACTAACGTCTTACTGTAACTTAGGCCAACCTACTACCAAAAATACTGGTCTACCGACCCGCAGCCTGGCTGTCTTTTGTGTCCGAGCAATTTTATGTTTGTAATGTTACTGACATCTATTATATATTATGTGGTCGTCCAAATCAAAAGGGACCTTGTGGCTCTCGGCACTTACGCCTTTATTGCTGTTGTTTGAATACAAAACAACAAAAATAAAGACGTATGTGCCGGCCGCAATAAGGTCCCTGTTGATTTGGACGACCACATATATTAATGTAGAGGGTTGCAGGGAAATTCGACCATAATATTAAAGGAGACTAATATTTTATATTAATAGTAAGTAACCATTTCAGAAATATTTCACTTTAAATTTGTTTTTTGCGAAACAAAACCTAAACCTTTACTGCTCTTAGTTAATTTATTTTTATTTCTTTTTCGCACTATTGAGTATTTGCTATTTTTGGGAAGGGGTGTATCAGTTAACAAAAATAAATAATTAAACTCGAAATAACTGCTCTCAGTTTTTACATAGTAACCGCAACTTTCAAGCACATTGGTTGGATAAAATCGTAGAAAGTTAATCTGCAGATGAAATGCAAACACTTCAACATCTTTTTGGCAATTCAAAAAGGTATAAGAAAGAAGTTCGTTTTTGGGGAAAAGTGTAGCTATATTTAATAAAGTTCCACAGAATTTAGTAGAGCTGCCTTTGAACAAATTCAAATGTCATGTCAAAAAATCGCTCATGGGCGAAGCAAATTATAAAGTAGACTACTATATGAAAGACCGTAATGCATGGATTTGATGTAACACATAACCTTAGCTGAACTAGTGTTATATTATTATTAAAAAGTTGTAAAAGTTAGCGATATAAATCTTTGTAAATATAGTTACTCCAAATGATTAAAGCTGATAAGTTTATTGCGCCTGTTCTTTTTATCAGTTAAAAAAGTGTTGAACGGGTGGTAGAAAAATATAGACGATTCAAAAGAGCTTATTTATTAAGTCAAGTTGAATTCAGATATTTTTTATTATTTATTTTATACCAATTAAGGTCACTTAAGGTCAGAGAGCGATGACGAGTAGTAAAAAAAATATTGTTTGATAAAAGGAAAAAATAAGCATTACGTTAAACACAGTTAAAAATGACATGTTGCAGTATTTTTATCAATCACAGCACATGTTTTACGTGCTCACCCATACCTATAAGCCTATAACTAACACAAAGGATAATGGGCCTTTTTTATATGTCGAATTGACGTAGTACAACTAACAGAAATTACATCTTTTTAATTTGTAGTACTCGATAGTAGGCCTAGTTAGAATAACCTTTACCTAATTTCATCTGCATTATCACCCACATTGAAGAAAAGTAAAGTCCAAAAGAAGTATTATAGCTGGAATTAAAAAGTCGAAATACCCTGATGATATCGAATCAAGCGAACAATAAATGAGTGCATCCGTGCGCTTTAGCGGATAGGGATTATGGCAAGATAATGAAAAAATAATTTGAAAAAATTTATATTATTTTAAATTTATAAGCTATCCTATTAAATTGCTCACCTGGCAACCTAAAGCATGCGCACATTAAGGGCCGACGCGAAGCTTTCAAGTTGGAAGAGGCGATTAGCAAGTTACAATGGGATGTCATTGACATAACTGAGGTCCGAAGAGAGGAAGAGGACTTGATTATCCTACTATTCAGCTTATACCTTGCTATACCACCGGGTGGGTAACCAGCAGTCCATTGGTGGTGTTGCGTTCATCGTCCACAAATCCCTCGTTAACAACGTCGTCACCATAGGGAGTGTGTTGAGCAAGGTAGTTAGATACGCTACCCACCTACTCAAAATATAAAAACGGTATATGGTGCATATCATACAGGTCTTCGCTCCGATCTCGAAACACAACGATGTTGAAGTGGAGGCTATGTATGGGGAGATCTCTAAAGCCATTCAAAGCTATACAAAACCCACTACACGTTTGTGACAGGGGATTTCAATGCAAAATTGGGGCATCGTTACGGTGATGAGTTGAGAGTGGGGCAATTTGGATTTTGGCAACGAAACGAAAGAGGCCTGATGCTGGCAGACTTTATGGAGCGGGGGAAAACCTCTTCCTACTGATGAACTCCTTTAAAAAGCCCGTAAGCCGCAAATGGACCTGGATTAAGCCGGAGGGTAAAGTTAAAAACAAGATAGATTTTATATGTCGACGAGGAAGCAAATATTTAATGATGTCATTGTATTCAACCTCGTAAAGACAGGAAGCGATCACCGCACAGTTAGAGCACATTGAGTTGAGTAACAACGTCAAGCTGGAAAGATCTCGACTAAAAAAATCTACGCTCCGACTAAAACCAGCTCAAATTAAAACACGCGAGTGCTTTCCGCTCGAGATTCAAGAGACCGCTTCTAAGCCCTTCCATCCAAGCATCGATGTGGACAATCTATATACAACATGGTGGTGGATACTGCCCGCACGGAAATGTCCAGTTATTATAAAACTCGCCGTAACAAATCAAAGAAACTCTCCCGCCACACGCTCTGACTCATGGATCAGGGAGAATTCACTGTTCAATGTTTAATTAAAACAACCGTCCACTGAACAGTTATTATAACTTATTTTTTTTTGTTCCATTTTTGCACAAGTTCACAGACACGTGTCTCAAGCGGATAGCACTCGCGCTCATACACGACAGAGACAGACCGAGATATCATGTCTGTGAGCGGTATCTATGTGTGCGTTGCTCGAGCGAACTTTGTATGTAGATTGTCTTCTGTACCTATTTATTTTGTGCCTCTATCATGCTTCGAAAATTAAGCCATTTAATGATCATGAATGAATGAATGTAATTTTTATTATTCTTTGAATGTAATGTATATTTTTTTTCCTTTACATCAAACAATATTTTTTTATTTTATTTGAACTTCAGATTTTACAAAGTAAAACTGAAAACTATACACACAATCGTTAATTGTCTTTCAATTTCAATTTCAATCGCCAAACTGCATGGCAGTTTGTTGGCGAAGAAAAGCACTAATATCCATTATTATTGTGTTTGCTACACGTACGTCTACATTATGGGTATAACAATTTTATTATTGTAGAAGCAACAAAAGAATCACAATACTTATTATAACATATACATAGCCTGACATAATAATATATTAATACAATAAAAACAATTAAAGGCAAATTTAACATTCTGAGGCTAATTAAAATCTAAAAAGGTAATCTTTTAACTTTGTTTTAATAACAGTCTTACACAATTTATCCTCTTCTTTTTACAAACTTATTTCGTTACATATTTATATTTTCTATATGTCACTGCTTTCTCTGTCAATACGTCTTTATTTAGCTACTTTACCTAGAGTGTTATACCTATTTGTATTTTTTTTTATCCACAACGGGGTAGCACTTAGCCTTCATCACACCTGATGATAAGTGGTGATAAGGCTGAAGGTGGAAGCGCACTACTCCCGGAATCCTCAATCACTGAGGAACTGGCTATCTTATCTTTAACTGCCGGAACACAATAATGCTGAAAACATCATTGTTATGGCGTCAGACTTAGATAAGATGGTGGTAGCTAGCCAGGCGGACTAAGAACAAGTCCTACCACTAACCAAACCGAATATAATATGTACCCCCACTGGGAATCGAACCCGGGACCTCTTGGTCTGAAATCCGTGGTATGAACCACTAGACCACAGAGGCGGTTAAAAAAGGCGGTATTGCCAAAAAGATGTTGAAGTGTTTTCATTAATCTGCAGATTAACTTTCTAACATTTTTTTTAAGTTGCGATTGCTATGAAAAAACCATAATTTAAATAGTTATTGTATGATAGCACTTATTTCGAGTTTCATAATTTATTTTTGGTAACTGGTACACCCCTCCACAAAAAATCGCAAAAACTGTAACTTAACGGAGCGAAAAAGAAATAAAAATAAATTAAATAAGAGCAAAACTCAAAAGGTAGTGTAGTGTTTCGATTAAAAAACTAAAAGATAAATATTTCTGAAATGTTAAGTTTTTGGATATAGTACATTATTAATAACCTAAATAGTGGTGTCGTTTAATATTAAGGTCGAATTTCCCTGTTACCCTGTACATTCATATTATTGATGTAAGTAACAATAGTGGGTATGGGCTTCAACTGTCATTTGAATTCCTTATTCTGATAGATTTTTGCTGCTTTGTTCTGTTGAACGTTGCTAGCTAGTTATCGTTATACCCGACGTCACAAAACAAGTAACTGATAGCATCTATTTTCTTTATAAAATTGACTTAAAGTTCCCAAAAACGTATGACGGTATGAAGTTCATATCCATAAAGTTACGCGGTAGCCCCCCAGCACCAACAACTCAACTTTTTTAACGTAACTTTTTGCCTTCTAACAATGAGTATGTCATTGTGGTACTCTATAGTAGGTAGAATTACCGACGGTCGCCTCTCAGTCTACCATTTATACAACTATTTGGTAAAGACAATGTCAACATAATTATTTTGCCTCGATGATAGATACGTGAAAATAGAATAGATCGCGCGAGCGAACGGCGGCGGCGCGGCGGCGCGGTGGCGGGGTGGCGGGGAATCCGTCCTGTACGGCTCCCGCGCCCCGCTCCTACGCCTCGCTTCGTACTCATAGCTCCCGATTGCTGAATTAAGTTTTTCTATGTAAAATGCTTTTAGGTTTTGGTTTTTGTTTTGGATATTGTTGTAGTTGAAAATAAAGTGAACTGTGTACTTAAATCAATAAATAAAACAGAAAGAGAAATTTTCCACTGCGAGTAAAACGGCAATTTTTAAAATAGTTTAATTACATGGTTTATTTTTTAGATTTTCATTTTGTGGTTATAAAACTTCAATAAAATAGCATTTCCGTAAAAAAGTTCGACGGAGAAATTTTACGGTTCGAGTCACACCAAAAACACATATTTTAGTAAAATTTAGTGTTTCTGCTGGGATATTTTTTTGGATATTTCATAAATCATTTTAATACGTTACATGAATATGTATGGTGAAGAAAGTTTCAACGGAGCATTTTTCCTCAAAAAGATATCTATGAAATATGACTTTCATTAAAAAAACCCAACTTCTATTATTATTATTCTTTGGAATTTTATACAATACTTTTAATTTATTGATACTTTATCACGTTGTAAAGTTTTTTCTGACTGACGAATTACTGTGGGGGTCAACTAGCTTCATTTCCTACACTATTTGGCTTTGAGCACGCTTCAAGAAGTATTTTGCATAGAGTAACTGTTCAGCATGATGTGTAAACGCACATTTCTCCTCCCAACCTTCAGCTCCAAACTTTCCTACCGGAGTTAGTTGGGAATCAGATTTTTTATAAATCTGAAAATAATTGTGTGGACTTCTCTCAAAATACAACACTTTATCTATAAAAACAGAGACAGAAACAAAGTTCTTTTACAAAATACCAAACACTTTTAGCAAAAGAAGAAAGTCTTTCTTTTAGTCTTTGTCAACTGTTATCTCTTGTGCCACTAATTTATGGAATATAATAAACCGACTGACTAAAAATTACTAAATTTACCGACTAAAATACTAGGTTTGGTTGCGGAAAAATAGGTTCAGGTTAGCTTAGGTTAGGTTAGGTTAGGCGACTAACACCCACTTGCAGGAAGCTCCATTAAAGTTAATGTTTCATTAAGTCTATTGCTGTCACTTTTCGTTGTCAAGAAATAAAAAGTGACAGCAATAGATTTAATGAAGCTTTAACTTTAATGGAGCTTCCTGCAATTGGGTGTAAGTCGCTCACCTAGTATTTTTGTCGGTAAAAAAGTATTTTAAATGACTACTCCTAATTTATGTAGGTAGTGAGTGTTACCTTGTTTCCTAGCGTCGCCGGGTGTGCGCAGTAGCAGGCGCAGACAGCGCTCGCTGTCCAGCGTCCACGAGCGTGCGTGCACGCGGAGTATTCGTTCCACCTCTTTGGGCAAATCCTCTGCTAGGACTGTCATCCCTAACGCTTCTAGAACCTGGCAAAAATAAAGTTCTCTGATAAGATTTAACGAGCGCGCGTGCCGCGCAGTATTCGTTCCACCTCTTTGGGCAAATCCTCTGCTAGGACTGTCATCCCTAACGCTTCTAGAACCTGGCAAAAATAAAGTTCTCTGATAAGATTTAACGAGCGCGCGTGCCGCGCAGTATTCGTTCCACCTCTTTGGGCAAATCCTCTGCTAGGACTGTCATGCCTAACGCTTCTAACACCTGGCAAATGAGGTTCTCTGATAAGATTGAATGGTATACGACAACTTCCTTCCGGGAAACAAAAAGATGAAAGTTGATCGGATTTTTGGAAGATAGAAATAGGTAAAGCTTACTCTTTCGCGATCGAGTCTCTACAGTGAAAACCGTTGTCAGTTAAACGAAGTCATTTACAGTCAATTTGTTACGTCAAACTTGAACACCAATAACAACGAAAATAAAGTAAAATAACCTAAGTTACCAAATAACCTGAAGAAATTCTAGTCGTGCGTATTTTAGTATGGAGGGTTTGCTATTATGAGCAAAGGCATTTCATCCACGCGCGCTCCGCCCACTTACTACTTGTAACTATTGTCTTGTTTTACTGTGCGCTAGCGACCGTCCGCCGATATCTGCTGCGACCCTTACGGTACCTTCTTGTGCCACCCCATCTCGTGGAGCAGGCGCCGGTGGGGCGTGGGGCGCGGGCGCGCGGCGTGCAGGCTGGCGGCCAGTACTGCGGCCACAAGCTGCGCCGATATCTGCTGCGACCCTTCATGTTACCTTCTTGTGCCACCCCATCTCGTGGAGCAGGCGCCGGTGGGGCGTGGGGCGCGGGCGCGCGGCGTGCAGGCTGGCGGCCAGTACTGCGGCCACAAGCTGCGCCGATATCTGCTGCGACCCTTCATGTTACCTTCTTGTGCCACCCCATCTCGTGGAGCAGGCGCCGGTGGGGCGTGGGGCGCGGGCGCGCGGCGTGCAGGCTGGCGGCCAGTACTGCGGCCACAAGCTGCGCCGATATCTGCTGCGACCCTTCATGTTACCTTCTTGTGCCACCCCATCTCGTGGAGCAGGCGCCGGTGGGGCGTGGGGCGCGGGCGCGCGGCGTGCAGGCTGGCGGCCAGTACTGCGGCCACAAGCTGCGCCGCACCGGCCGCGCCCGCGCCCGCCGCCGCCCCCGCCGCCGCCCAGCCCAGCGCCGCCACGCGCGAGCGCCCGGCGCCCGATATCTGCTGCAACCCTACACACCACGGAACGTTGTTTGCTTCAATTCAGCATCATCAACCGTACGACGCCAAGGATCTCTACAACGATGGGTCTTACGCTGCCCGCCCACATCCATCGGATTTACGCGACCTTGAATCCACCTTCAGTTGTTTAATCATAAATATGTTCATTATAATATTAATGTTGAAAACATTACACTCAAAATTGTTGACTATTATGTTTACCTAGGGCTGGCGACGCCGACTGTCCGGTTAGGTAGGTCCAACTTCGAGAAAGAGATCTCTCGTCGAATCCGGCTTGAATGAGCAGCGTTGGGGAAGAATTCTTTAATGTCTCAAAACGAAAGTCTTTGACCAGTATGTGTTGCCAGTAATGAATTAAAGATCTATGGAAGTGAGACGTGGTCTTTTACTATGGGTCTCATAAAAAGGCTCAAAGTCACCTAGCGAGCAATAGAGTGAACGATGCTTGGTATTTCCCTGCTCGATGGAATCAAAAACGATGAGATCCGCAGGATAAATACAACCGACATCGCTCGAAGGATTGCATCATTGATGTGGCAGAGGGCGGGACACATAGCTCGGAGAACCGATGGCCGTTGTGCCGTTGTGGCGGAAATGTTTTCGAATGGTAACCGCGTATTGGACGACGTTTCGTGGGTAGGCCTCCTAAGGTGGACCGACGATCTGGTCAAGGTCGCGGGAAACCGCTGGATGCGGGCCAAGCAGGACCGATCGTTGGAGATCCTTGGGGGAAGCCTATGCCCAGCAGTGGGCGTCGTTCGGCTGATATGATGAAATACATTCCGAGACGCGGTTCAACAACTGTAGTTGATCATCTTAGCCGAAATCAGGTCAAAACACATTATTATAAAATCGCGCTGGATGGCGCTGGCGGTATATCACGTTGACATCTAGCGCGCGACCCGAGATACTCCACTAACGCTGGATGATAAGACGCGGATTTATTTCTATGAAAAACATTACTCAAATGAAATTATTTGAAAGTAGATTTATAAGTAAGACCCATATTCCATTAGGAGGTATTAAATGTATGGACATTGGCGGCTTGGCGTCGCACCCAAGTCGTTTTAATACAATTTGACATGTGGCGGTTTTCGACTCACCGCTATAGCGTTTCCAATAAAATATAATAACGCTTTATGTCGAATTCTTGCATGGGGTTTCATGTTCTTGCAAGTAAATAACAAGTTTTTTTGTAAAATTTTCATTTTTATGACAAGCTTTTTCGCTGACCTTACTTTAATATTGTATTGTCATCCAAATTAAACCTATGCAAAATTTCAGCTCATTTGGACACAGGGAAGTGGGTCAAATTTAACTAGCAAGATTTCATTACAAAGACCGGGACAAGTGTAACTAAATAAAAGCTTATAAACAACAGTGACAGAGACTGACCGGCCGGCTTGAGCGCCTCATCGTGTGGTGCGGCCGGCGTCGCCATAAATATGTCGACTTCTTACAAGGGGATTTGGTTATCACAAAATAATTAATGAAGTAAATAATAATAACATAACAACAGTGACATCCTCTCTCGCCTCTGTGCCTTTGTGGAGTGTGGACGTGTGCTCGAAATTTTAATAATAAGTGCGTGAATTGCTTGACTACTAGACCAAAACGGCGCCCCGCACCTGCATTATTATCAAGGTATTTGCATGCTGTCTCTTTCTGGCACCGCTGCTTGCGTTCGCGGACGGCACCAGCGACGCGGGAAAGAGAAGTCCCCAAGAATAGTTGCTTTCCTTCTCCTGCCACTGCACGTAGCGGATGACGTCACCAGGCGTAGTGCCGGCTACGAACTATTACTACGGCGTTGCTACTGCTGCTACGGATATAGTGATACCCTGATCTACGCCAAGTTTGATTTAGCCGTGCATCTTTTACAATAGGTACGAGTGTAATTATTGATAAAAACAAACACCACCAGAAAACAAGATGATTAAAGTGCAGCGCACTCCGGAAAAATCTAATTCGGTGCCTAATATATTGAATTTAGATGATGAGTCACCCCCAAGTTCTAAAGCCCGTAACAAAAAGAGACGCCCGCCCACTTCGGTACCAGAGTTACAGGAAACCACAAAAGATGCTACAGGTGAGCTACATGATTCATTTAATCAATTTGCTGCAGAACAAGACAAAAAGATGAACACAATTTTAGCGTCATTAAAAGATATACAGCAAACAAATAGCATGATACAAACTTCTATCACCTTTTTGTCTGAAGAAAACCTGGAACTGAAAAATAAAATCACTCAATTAGAACAGGAAGCTCAAAAAGACAAAGAACAAATAATATTACTCGAGTCTAAACTAGAAGATAGCCAGAGAACAGATCGTAAATCAAACATAGAAATACGAAATGTACCGCTTAAGGGAAACGAAACCAAGAATGAATTGCTAGAAATGATTTATCATCTATCAAAGACTATAAATGTAGACATGATAAAACAAGATATAAAAGATGTTATAAGAACAAATAAGAATAGGAAAGAAAAAAGTTCTATTATTGTTGAGTTTACTAACACTTTTATAAAGACTGACGTGCTCAAGGCCGCCAAGACTTACAATACGAAAAACAAAGACAATAAACTAAGAGCTTTACACCTTGGATTGAAAACTAGCCATGATATCCCGATATTTATCTCGGAAAACCTAACGCCCAAAGCTTCTCGACTCCACTTTCTCGCCAGAGACCTAAAAGTATCGAAGAACTATAAATATTGCTGGACCAGCTATGGAAAAGTTTATCTGCGTATGGATGATAACACCCCAATAATTACAGTGACAAATGAAGCGCAAATTCAACAACTGGCTAATAAGTGACTACTCATAGATATACAATTAGTTTTCCCATACTCAACATACTTGTGCAAATTAGTTAATAATCGCCCCGATGTCTTATTTATACTACTTTTTAACCTTTACTCAAGCATAACTTTATCTTATGTACGTAAAATAAACCACTCTTATGTGAACTTTATTTATATTATGTTACTTTCGACAACTCAATGTTTACTTTTGAGCTTAATTCAATCTATACATGTTTACACCGTTATAATATATTTTCACTTAATAATAAACACTCTCACTTTTGGTACAAAGGATAATGGATGAACAAGTCAATATACTACAAGAATTAGACTCAATAAATAATTTTCATACTCTGAGTTGCTCTATAGAAAATTTATATAAACACCTACCACATGGTCAACCAAATTTTTCATTAATAACGCAAAATATAAGAAGCGTTCATAAACACTCGAATATTGACGATTTAGAAATAAACCTTAGTTTACTTAAACAATCAGTTGACGTTATTGTTTTGACTGAATGTCGCATAAGTCCTGACAAGCCACTCCCATATAAAGAAAACTACATAACATACGGCTCCACAAATAAGTCAAATCAAAATGACGGGGTTGTAGTGTTCATAAAGAAATCTATAACACACTCTGTCAAAGAAATTTACTTGCACGGAGCTTCATGTCTTGAAATAACCTCGCCTTTTTGCTCAATCATCTGTATTTATCGAACTCATTATGATAAAAATCCAGAACAGTTCATCCACTCCCTAGACGCACATCTAAACAAACCACATCTAAATAAAAATGTCATAATAACGGGTGACATAAACATAAACATAATAGATTATGGTGACAAAAATGTAAATGTACAGAACATAAATTCTGGGCAACCTAACAAATTTTCTGATATTTATCTTAACATGTTGGCCTTACATGGTCTGGAACCGGGACATAGACTCAATACTAGGATCAATAGCTGTTTGGACCATATGTTTGTAAAACTAGACTTATCAAAATATTCATCCACAGTTGCAGTTTTAGATACAACTATCACAGACCATAAAATGGTTTTATCTTACTTTTACACCAAAGGTAGTTTAATAAACCCTACACCCTCAAAACAGAAAACTATTGTTAATTATTCTGATGCTTTCAAATCCTTACAATCAAAGGACTTAACCATTTTTGATACTATCGATGACCCAAATGTTTTTACAAGTAAACTCATTGCATTAATTATTGACTGTTTAAATGAAAACACTAAAACTGTTGTAAAATCAAGATCCAAAAGAATATTAAAACCATGGATTACTGAAGGTATATTAAGATGCATTAAAAACAGAAATAATTTACAAAAACAATTACGTCTAGATCCGACAAATGAAGTTCTAAAAATTTCCTACAGACGATATCGCAACTTCTGTAATAACCTAATAAAAAAACTAAAAAAACAGTATGAACGCGATCTTCTTGACAAAGCAAAGGGAAACAATAAAACATTATGGAGATGCATAAAAGATATAACTAAATACGAGACTAAACAGAAAAACACTAACGCTGAACTTTTTAATTTGAAAAACACTCCTACAGAGTCTGCCGATTATATAAACAATTACTTTAATGATATTGGGAAAACATTAGCTGAACAGATAAATACAAACGGGTTACAACAAACACATGCACATGAAGAGATTCCTTCTCAAGTTGGCTCAATTGGTGTTATCGAAATAGAACATTTCGAAATTGATTCCATCATAGGTAACCTAAAACAAGAGTCCGCTGCAGGATGGGACAAAATTCCAACTCGGTTTATAAAATTAGCAAAGCCAGTGCTTGTTCCATTGTTAGTGTCTCTGGGCAACCTTATACTTGAGAAAGGCATTTTTCCGCGAGATTTGAAACGCTCAATTATACACCCCATTTATAAGAGTGGAGACAGAGGCGATATCAATAATTATAGGCCTATTTCGGTGCTACCCGTGATTTCTAAGATTATTGAAAAATTAATTAACAGTCGTTTGCTAGGTTTTCTCAATACTTTTGGCATTTTATCAAATAATCAATATGGTTTTCGTGCAGGTATTAGTACCGAGGATGCTATTTTAGATCTTACAAGAAATATAACATCACATTTAGACAAAAAGAAAAAAGCCCTCTGTATATTTCTTGACCTTAAGAAAGCCTTCGACACCGTTTCTGTCACCACTCTTCTCTATAAACTCAGTAGGCTTGGTATAAGGGGCACTTTTCATGCATTACTCGCTGATTATCTCCAGAATCGCACACAGGTGGTCAAACTTGATAATAATACATATAGCAATGTTAGTATTACTAACAACTATGGCGTCCCACAGGGTAGTGTCCTAGGACCTACCTTGTTTTTAATTTATATAAATGATTTGACTAACTTAAAACTAAAAAATGGATGTGTGTTCTCATATGCGGATGACACAGCTCTGCTGTTTCATGGGGGTAATTGGTCTGAAGTGTTCGCTAGTGCTGAGCATGGATTGGCTAAGGTGCTAAACTGGTTAAATGTAAACTTGTTGTCTCTTAATATGTCAAAAACGAATTATATTACTTTTTCGATTCGAGAGTCCATGCAACCGCATATTAACCTGTCTATATCAGCACACACGTGCCAAAGTGGTGATAAACTTAATTGCAGTTGTTATAAGCTTGAGCGTGTGAATCACACAAAATATCTAGGTGTAATACTGGATAAAAAATTATCCTGGTACCCTCAACTTGACATGGTTGCGAACCGAGCACGAAAACTTATTTGGCTCTTTAAACACTTGCGTAACATAACTGACAAGGAACTTATTATATATATTTATAAGACCCTTGTTCAATCTTTGTTATTGTATTGTATAATAGTGTGGGGTGGTACTTATAAAACAACATTTATAAACATAGAACGTGCACAAAGACTACTTTTAAAGGTTATGTTACGTAAAAAGAAACTATTTAGCACAGATTTATTATACAAAGAAGCTAATGTCCTAACGGTTAGACAGTTATATATACAGCAGTGCATTCTTAACGTTCATAAAAAACATTATTTCGACCCAAAGTTATTAAGTAAACGAAAAGTTAACACGGTAATTCACTTTAAAAATACCAATACAGTATTTGCTCAAAAACAATTCTCGGCCCAATCGGTGTGTTTATATAATAAAATAAATAGAATATTAAACATTTTCTCTCTGACTTACTTTTCATGTAAAAGTAAGATAACATCATGGTTAAAAACACAAACATACGAAAATATAGAAAATTTTATGTCCAATCGCTAAACATAAAATATGCTATTGCTATAATAATACAGTATATAATGTACAGTCACTTTCCGAAGGCCTTCTTCGATTGACAAGTTCATTCCTTTACTATGTATGTATTATGCTCTTATTACATTTCGAAACTAAAACTAAAAAACAAAGCAGATAACTGCATATAAAATTATGCTTCATCTTTATATAAACAAGGTTTAAAATTGTATACACCTTATGGTGTCATATCGACATCAAACCTTTTAGTAGCCTATATTCAAATACGAAGATTGAATTAACTAGTTATGTTGTATTTGATTGTATAAACTTATAGTTATAAATGTATAAAGAGGGAAAGTGTGTTGGGTACACTCGGTGGCACATCGAGTTAAGCAGTTGAACTGTGATAACAGCTTTTATTACTCTGGTGTAAAGGCGGTCTCAAGGTCAACATGTGTGGTCTGATGTGCCGCCGTGTGTACCTAAAAATAAAAATTCAAACAAGTTATTTGATTTTTACTTTAAAAACTCATTTATTTAGGTAGTTTTGCTAGGCATGTAGGTACATTTGCATTATAGTCTATTTATTTTTACGCAGAATTTTGTTATTAGTCGTATTATTATTATACCTAGAATGTAACTAAAAATATGTAATTGGCATAGTAATGAGAGGGGTCTCTTCTATGACAGGTTTTTCCGAACTTACAAGAAGAGATCCACACATTTGTAAACACCATTTGTGTTAAAAATAAAGAGATTTTTGATTTTTTTTGATTTTTGATTTTTTTTTGAGTGACAGTAACCGACCGGCCGGCTTGAGCGCCTCATCGTGCGGCGCCGCATCGCTTTATGTCGACTTCTTGCAAGGGGCTTTGAATGAATGAAGTAAATGATAATAACGTAACAACAATGGCAGTGACCCGGCTTGAGCGCCTCATTGCTATATGTCGACTTCTTGCATGAGGTTTTGACTATCACAAATAAATGAATGAAGTAAATGATAATAACATAACAACAGTGACAGTGACTGACCGGCCGGCTTGAGCGCCTCATCTGGCGGCGCGGCGTCGCGCAGGTACTCCCTGGCGGAGATGGGCTCTCCGAAGTTGATGTACATGTTGCCAAACTCTTCGTTCAGGGTCGACAGCCACTTCAGCAGACCCTGCGACCACAGGACACTTCACTGTATTCCACATTGCTCAAAAGTATGGGGCATCCTTTTTTTGTAATAATAGGAGAATGCGATCTTTAGGCATACCAAACTGCATGTTGGACTCGGTCACACCGAGGGCATGTTCCTCGCCGCACCCAGCCCTCCCACCAAGCCTAATAGGCTTCGCATCAGAGCTGGGCGGTTCTAACCCCTGCCCCGCCCACTAACGAGCTCGTAAGCTCAAGAGGGGGCCAGACAGGTGGAGGAAGCGTCCTCCCCAGCTCCCCACGTGGCTACCCGCTCTTGGCGGGCAGGCCAGGCGGAGCGAATAGGAGGATGCACCACTACCAACTAAACTCCTCTCGAAGACCTGCGCCTTACCACCGGGGGTATGGAACATCATACTAATATTATGTATGCGAAAGTTTGTGAGTATGGATGAATGGATCATTGTTACTCTTTAAGAGATATATTATAAACTGGAATAACACATAGGATACTTTTTATCCCGATATTTCCCCGGGAACGAGAACCACGCGGGTGAAACTGCGGGCGGCCGCTAGTACAGGCATGATACAGTATCAAAAACACAGTGGCGATATATCAGAGTGGGACCCCGCCTGAGCTTGTGTAGTAAGGAAAAAACGGTGACTAAGACATCATAATTATAATATGATACGTTATTTCAGTGATGTCTCCAAATAAGACAAAAGAATACAAATCTAACAAGTATATTATTTATTAGGTTCAAAATCCTAAACACTTAGAGCCAATTCAAACCAAACCAACATGGTTCAAGAAAAAGAAATTTCGGCTGTGCGTTGTCTGTCAGTCAGTAACGGAACAGTTTTATTATTTTATATATATACTAGCTTTTCGCCCGCGTGGACTACACGATGTTATCCCGCGGGAATGTGATATTTTTCCGGGATAAAAAAGCCTATGTTCCTCTCCAGGCTACGAAGTATCCCTGTCCCAAATTTCAGCCAAATCCGTTCACGACCCCCCCACAGTCGGTGTACCTAAAACTGACGACGGAGAGCAAGTAGTGAGGGGTTTAGTTGGTAATGGTGCTCTCGATCGCCCCATCTGGCCAGCCCACCTTGAGTGGGTAACCTTATGGGGAGATTGTGAGGAGGCTCCCTCCCTCTGTCCTGCCCCCTCTCAAGCTTTCGAGCTCGGTAGGGGGCCGGTGCAGGGGTTAGAACCGCCCAGCCCTGACGCGAAGCCTATTAGGCTTGGTGGGAGGGCTGGGCGCGGCGAGGGCCAGGCCCTGTGTCTGACCAAGTCCAACATGCCGTGTGGTATACGTAAAGATAGTATTTGTCCTCACTATAAAAAAAAGCTACGAAGTATCTGTTCAGCCGTTTTGCCGTGATTGAGCAACAAACATCTAAACATCCAAATATTCAAACATTCAAACTTTCTCATTTATAATATTTAGAAGGATTAATTGATTAAACGCTATCTAGGCGCCGTTGATTTTAGCGGTGCGGTGCCGCAACGCGGTTATGCAGTTAGGCTCAAGCAACCATTTTTGCGCAACAACTATACTTCTTAGTAAACATGTGTTACGACAAGTGTTTGCTTATGTTAATATGACGAGTGTCTCAGCCGATGTTTACATTGCAGCTATGCTAAGAATAGTGTATAGTTACTGCATGTTTAAATACATGAAACCACTTAAACACAAAACAATATAGGTATCGCTTAAACACAACGCAGTCACGCCTGTTAAAAACGTAAAATTCTTTCATGACTACACAAGTTTTAAAATCCTTTTGAATTAATTATGGTCGGAAACTTGAATCGCAATGATTTTTGTCTGATAACATTTGTACAAGTGGTGATAACATGTGAATCAAAGCGACAAGATTAATCTTCATCTACATGCTTATCGCAGATCATTTGACATTGATTTTCCTTAATCCATGAATGCAATAATGCAGTATTTCACACAATTAGATAAGATATACTACCTACATATTTATATCATACTAGCTTTCCGCCCGCGGCTTCGCTCGCGTGAACGACACGACGTTATCCCGCGGAAATGTGATGTTTTCCGGGATAAAAAGTAGCCTATGTTCCTATCCAGGCTATAAAGTATCTGTTTGCCAAATTTCAGCCAAATCCGTTCAGCCAATTTGGCGTGATTGAGTAACAAACATACAAACATCTAAACATCCAAACATCTAAACTTTCACATTTATAATATTAGTAGGATAGTAGGAAGTAGGATGTGTGATAAATTTTAAACTATCATCATCATCATCATCATCAGCCATTTTAATGTGCCCACTGCTGGGGCACTGACCTTCCTTATGGATGGATAAGATATATTTTAAACTATAATGATACCTAATTCTAACCTAACCTTACTCAGACAGGCAGTTGAAGAACAGCTGTTAGTCTTGGTTTAGTCGTGTAGGTATAATGTTTATCAGTAATCAAAATATCACTGTAAATGCAAAAAATTCAAACACTAATATTTTCCTTTTTTGGTCGTTTATAGTCGTTTCCACACATGTTACATGTGTGTACAACTCTGACTGTTCTGTCTTGGTTCTGGTGTATCCTTTATCTATCTAGTATTCATAAACACTAGTTGGAAACCTGCCTTACATTGACTGTGATTGTCTAATCTAAACAATTTGTGATGAAAGTATCGAAGCAAGTGGAAAAAAGGTGATAATTACCTACCTCAATGGGATGAAAAGGCGAAGAAATATAGAAAAAAACATTCGTATTGAAGGAGCAGCGGCCGGCAGCGGCTTCTTGAGGCAAAATATTATAAACCATTTTTAGTAAGTAAAAATCTCATAGTCATTTGAAGGTAAAAGGCCGCAAGGCACTGAGGATGCGCGAGCTGGGGCCCGTTTCTCAAAAGCTTGTAACTTGTAATACAAGCGGAAGTCACTTTTTGACAGCTTTTGTTAGAAAGGGACTTCCACTTGTATTACAAGCTACAAGCTTTTGAGAAACGGGCCCCAGGTCAGTGTTTTGCATAGTAAAAAGTTTTAATAATTTGTCTAAAAATGCCAGCAAATGCTACTCCGCCGCTTTTTTTTGCTGTTATTTTGCTTTTTCCGGACATGTATTGCATGAATTAATCGTACCTACTTATAGGAAAAGAAACTATAGGTTTTTTTGTAAAATGTTACCTGCTTGAAATATTTATGTACAGCAATAATATGTAAACAATATAGGACTATGTCATATTACAATGTTGAATGACTTTTATGACACATACAGTTTCGTTTTGGAACACTTTAATGTGACAAAGTTCTATGTTGAATACATATTATTGCTCGTGATTGTATGTGACCGTTTGTTTCTTAATAAATAAATAAATTTTATTTAACAGTTCTAACTTGTAACCTCACCTTACATTCCATTCGCTTGCAATAAGTGAAAAGTTGCACACCCTTTCGGTCACTTCAACCCGCGATCCTTCTAGCGGGGCGCTGCGCAGCTATCCTAATAGGAATTGACCCTATAGTTACCCTGGTGGACTCCCGGGGCTTGGGCACGCCGAGGTGCTCGCAGGCGAAGGCGCCCTGCTCCAGCAGCCGGTCGTAGCTGATGTGCACGGGCCCCAGCGCCCGCCCCCTGCCACATTAGTTACCCTGGTGGACTCGCGGGGCTTGGGCACGCCGAGGTGCTCGCAGGCGAAGGCGCCCTGCTCCAGCAGCCGGTCGTAGCTGATGTGCACGGGCCCCAGCGCCCGCCCCCTGCCACATTAGTTACCCTGGTGGACTCCCGGGGCTTGGGCACGCCGAGGTGCTCGCAGGCGAAGGCGCCCTGCTCCAGCAGCCGGTCGTAGCTGATGTGCACGGGCCCCAGCGCCCGCCCCCTGCCACGTTAGTTACCCTGGTGGACTCCCGGGGCTTGGGCACGCCGAGGTGCTCGCAGGCGAAGGCGCCCTGCTCCAGCAGCCGGTCGTAGCTGATGTGCACGGGCCCCAGCGCCCGCCCCCTGCCACGTTAGTTACCCTGGTGGACTCCCGGGGCTTGGGCACGCCGAGGTGCTCGCAGGCGAAGGCGCCCTGCTCCAGCAGCCGGTCGTAGCTGATGTGCACGGGCCCCAGCGCCCGCCCCCTGCCACGTTAGTTACCCTGGTGGACTCCCGGGGCTTGGGCACGCCGAGGTGCTCGCAGGCGAAGGCGCCCTGCTCCAGCAGCCGGTCGTAGCTGATGTGCACGGGCCCCAGCGCCCGCCCCCTGCCACGTTAGTTACCCTGGTGGACTCCCGGGGCTTGGGCACGCCGAGGTGCTCGCAGGCGAAGGCGCCCTGCTCCAGCAGCCGGTCGTAGCTGATGTGCACGGGCCCCAGCGCCCGCCCCCTGCCACGTTAGTTACCCTGGTGGACTCCCGGGGCTTGGGCACGCCGAGGTGCTCGCAGGCGAAGGCGCCCTGCTCCAGCAGCCGGTCGTAGCTGATGTGCACGGGCCCCAGCGCCCGCCCCCTGCCACGTTAGTTACCCTGGTGGACTCCCGGGGCTTGGGCACGCCGAGGTGCTCGCAGGCGAAGGCGCCCTGCTCCAGCAGCCGGTCGTAGCTGATGTGCACGGGCCCCAGCGCCCGCCCCCTGCCACGTTAGTTACCCTGGTGGACTCCCGGGGCTTGGGCACGCCGAGGTGCTCGCAGGCGAAGGCGCCCTGCTCCAGCAGCCGGTCGTAGCTGATGTGCACGGGCCCCAGCGCCCGCCCCCTGCCACGTTAGTTACCCTGGTGGACTCCCGGGGCTTGGGCACGCCGAGGTGCTCGCAGGCGAAGGCGCCCTGCTCCAGCAGCCGGTCGTAGCTGATGTGCACGGGCCCCAGCGCCCGCCCCCTGCCACGTTAGTTACCCTGGTGGACTCCCGGGGCTTGGGCACGCCGAGGTGCTCGCAGGCGAAGGCGCCCTGCTCCAGCAGCCGGTCGTAGCTGATGTGCACGGGCCCCAGCGCCCGCCCCCTGCCACGTTAGTTACCCTGGTGGACTCCCGGGGCTTGGGCACGCCGAGGTGCTCGCAGGCGAAGGCGCCCTGCTCCAGCAGCCGGTCGTAGCTGATGTGCACGGGCCCCAGCGCCCGCCCCCTGCCACGTTAGTTACCCTGGTGGACTCCCGGGGCTTGGGCACGCCGAGGTGCTCGCAGGCGAAGGCGCCCTGCTCCAGCAGCCGGTCGTAGCTGATGTGCACGGGCCCCAGCGCCCGCCCCCTGCCACGTTAGTTACCCTGGTGGACTCCCGGGGCTTGGGCACGCCGAGGTGCTCGCAGGCGAAGGCGCCCTGCTCCAGCAGCCGGTCGTAGCTGATGTGCACGGGCACCAACGTCACGTCGGGCACTTCGCGCGCCGCCAGCCCCGCCAGCGCCATCGACAGCATGCCTGCGCCATCACACGTGACACAATCATCCTCAATACATATCATTACCCTGCCTGCCTAGCATTACCATCATTATATCATGCGATATGATATAGCATGTCATGCTGTCTTGCTTACACCTTAGTAGGGTAAGCAAAGAGAGCATGACGTGCTTTATCATATCGCGTGATAAAAGCCGTTCATGCTAGGCCGGCTAGATTATCATCATAGACAATCATTATCATCATCCAACTAATCCTTACTTCCTTACTTATATTATAAATGCGTCTCTGTCTGTCTGTGTGTTACACAATCACACCTAAACTACTGAACCGATTTGAATGAATTTTCGTACAGAGATAGTCTAGAGCCTGAGAAAGGACATAGGCTACTTTTTATTCCTGAAAAATATCACCTTCCCGCGGGATAACGTCGTGTATTACACGCGGGCGAAGCCGCGGGCGGAAGGCTAGTATTATATATGCGAAAGTTTGTAAGTGTGGATGTATGGATAGATGTTTGTTACTCTTTCACGCAAAAACTACTAGACAGAGAGTGCAACAGAGATACCGATATATTGAACCTCCTCTGTGGTCTAGTGGTTCACACCAACGATTTCAGACTCGAGAGGTCCCAGGTTAGATTCCTAGTGGGGCTACATATTGTATTCGATTTGGTTGGTGATAGGACTTATTCTAAGTCCGCCTGGCTAGCTACCATATTATCTTAGTCTGACGCCTTAACAACGATGTTTTCAACATTGTTGTGTTCCGGCAGTTAGAGATAAGATAGCCAGCAGCCTGCCTAGCATGACCATCATTATATCACGCGATATGATACAGCACGTCTTGCTTACACAACCTTACCTCACTAAGGTGTAAAAAAGCCGCTCATGCTAGGCCGGCAGTTATTCTTAAATCTTTTAATGTTATTTGAATAAGACAAAATTAAAAGTTTTAAATGGTACCTACCTATGATAATGATTTTTCCAGTGTACCCCAAATGATCATTCGATAATTTAGCATTGGATGTTTCCACGGAAATTGGGGCCAGTTACACAAGGTGCTTCAAATAAAAAATTGTCTAATCAAATTAATCCCACGACTGAATGCTTTAATATTTAAATGCTAGTTTCAGACTTAGGCCCCTGACGAAATAGGAAGTATAATCGCGAGCGATAAGTGCCCGATTACCGATATCACCTTTCATCGAACCACAATTTATCTGCAATGTGCTAATCGACATAAAAATAAAATGCCCATGAGATTGACGGTCAGTCACCTAGTTGCTGAACGCACATAAATGCCGGTGTTGAAAAGCATCAATTTTTTTTTGTTAATACATTGAATGATCCGATTTTTACTATATAAAAGACTAGCTTCCGCCCGCGACTTCGTCCGCGTGGACATTCGAGAAAATACTTACGGGACCAATAACCAGGATAAAAAGTATCCTATGTTTTAATTTCATAAAATCCGATCAGCCGTTTTACGTGATTAGGCGGGTCCTCACTCACCAAGCGAGCAGCCTCGCGCGAGACAGAACGTTTGCCACGTGCGGGCGGGCCTAATAATAAGCAACTACCTATATTATTTTATTTTATTTTATTTTATTTTATTTTATTTTATTTTAGTTTATTTTATTTTATTTTATTTTATTTTATTTTATTTTATTTTATTTTATTTTATTTTATTTTATTTTATTTTATTTTATTTTATTTTATTTTATTTTATTTTATTTTATTTTATTTATTTACACAAAACTTATAACTATCATTACAGGCATTATTTAACCCAATGCGATAGTTACAGCATTCTTGTTACTATTATGATTATTATTATTAAAGAATGTACGCGATTGAATCTTTCGCTCGTAAACTGCTATAGACAATCATAAAAAACAACTGTTGTTGATCACACCAGTTTCGTATTATGATTAAAGGAGACTCGCAAAAAATTTATTAAATATCCAAACGAATATTATAAACTTTAAATTGTGTTTGTCCGTCATTCACGTTAAAATGGGGCAACGAATCGACGTGAGTTTTGGTATGGGGATTAGTTTGGTAGCTGGAGAGTGACATAGGCTACTTTGTATCCCGGAAAAATATCACATTCCCGCGGGATAACACCGTGTATTCCACGCGGGCAAAGAGGCGAGCTGAAGGCTAGTAAAGTCATACTAAAAAATCCAAGTGAAGAAACGTTAAGGTAAAATCGTTTTAATCGTAAAAAAGTTACTATAATTTATGTCGTTTTACCATCAACAAGTATATGCAGCTATTTTATAATGTGTAAATAATTTGCATTGTCGACTACCTTGAAGCTAGAGGTGAATGGGGTCAATAGGGTATTTTACTGTTGTTGAAATGTAGATATTTAATGATGACGTTAAAAAATATTGCAATTAAGAATACCAAATGTGAAAAAATAATTTGAATCTGTTTTATAATAAAAGAATTATAGTCTGTTTGATTTTGACTATAGCTGTCTCTTTCTAAAACGAAATCTTCTATGGCGTGACTATGACGCTACTAACCCACTGACGTCACTAAGATAGCGTCCTGTCCTTGTCTAATTATAAAGTTTGGAGTCCTATATCTTTGACAATATTCAAGATAATTCAAAATGAAAACTTGTTTTGTGTAGCTAATATTTCGACAAACATTTTAAAGAAATAAAAAAAAAACAGTAAAATACCGTATTACTAAAAGTTTTCTATTAAGTTTGTATCGCAGGTCGCAGAGTGTAAAACGTAGGTACGTCACTTTAAAAAACAATGTGATTAAAAATCAGTCTTTGTTATTCTTCCGTGGCTGGGCATAGTCCGTAGGGGACCGGAAAGCCGGGCCCGCGGTCATGTCGAAGGAGCCGATTGCCACATCGGACCCTCCACAGTGCGGCTCCTACTGACGGCGGCGGTGAGAGCAAGTAAAAAAAAAAGGAGCCGATTGGCACATCGGACCCCCCACCCCACAGTGCGTTATGTTATCATGATGGATCATCGTCGATCACGAACGACTATCGTTTTGTTCAACCTATGCAGTCGCAGGTACTGCGTGCTATCGCTCCTGTTTCCTATATTTGAAGTTTTTACCGGTAAATGGCAATTAGGGCAGTTAGAATGGAATAATATTTTTTTGCATAAAACATGGTACATACATAACATAGGTCTAATAAATAGGTTACTACCAATAGTATTATATTATCTGTGCTACCACGTTTTATCGATATGCAAATATTTGTCGTCGTTAGTGTAATAAACGCATATTATTAGCTTATTGGTTACTTCCTCGAGCATTTAAAACAGCAACAACTGTCAAGTGTGTAATAGGTTTCAGGGATTATTTTCCCGGCGTACCTATCGCCACTTTATTTCATTTTTCTCGAAATCCACAAAAGATGAAGAAAATCTAATGACTGCTTTGGAAAGGCAGTTAAATTTCCCATCTAATTATGTAGGTTTTATGTAAACATATTATATAGTCAAATGTAAAAACCCAGTACGTTTCCGTGGCAATGCGACGCTACATTTGACGACTATTGCGAGTCTGTAAGTACACGCTTGAGGCACATGAATAAATACTCCATTGAGGGGTTAAGTAATAAATATCTTACACGGATAAAATTATTCATCATCGTCTCTGCGCCTAGGGTAAGGTAAGAGGAGTTTAGTTGGTAGTGGTGCATCCTATTCGCCCCACCTGGCCTGCCCGGGGGAGGACGCTTCCTCCTACTGTCCGGCCCCTTCTCGTGCTTTAGAGCTCGTTAGGTGGCGGGGCAGGGGTTAGAACCGCCCAGCCCTGACGCGAAGCCTATTAGGCTTGGCGGGAAGGCTGGGTGCAACATGCCGTTTGGTATGACTAAAATCGCATTCTCCTCTTGATACAAAAAAAGGGGTAAGGTATAAGACGTATAGGCAAGACAACCTACCGAATTTAGGCGGCATGCTCTTGTTGCTTCTGCTCCGTGTGCCCTCGAGGAAGAACTCGATGGGCGCGTCGTGTTTGGCGACCAGCGTGCGCACGTACTGGCGCAGCGCCGCCGCGTACAGCGCCGCGCCCGCCAGCGAGCGCCGGATGTAGAACGCGCACGTCTCGCGGAGCACCTGCCCGATCACCGCCATCGAGTAGAAGTCTGGCGGAATTGGGGACAAATATATAACACCAAGCTCTGCATAGTACAAAACAGAGTATCCGCCGCTTGTAGATCGTAGACACATGTGAAGGGCTAGAACATCTAACATCCTTACACAGCTTTAGGGATTTGTATTGACATCTCCCGTGTACAGGCAGCCTATACAACTCTTTCAGACAATTCGGAACCCAGCCTGATATCTTCATTTTCTACAATAATTTTCTAAAGTGGTTGTATGTATGATGTAATATCTGGAATGAAATTATTCTTTTACCAGTAGAAAGATACCTACATTATTCCTGTATGATATCCCTATGAGAATGGGTACCACGCAAGTAAAACTGGGGCCAGCTAGTTCTTAATATACTGATAAATACAGAGGAAATGTAACATCAAACCAAACAGGAAAAAAGAATGGGCCAATGATAAATTAATTTTAGTAATTCTCATTTGTATAGAAAAATATTATTATTATATTCCATAGTCCATCAAAGCATGAAAGCAAAACAAACTGTCACCACTTCACGTAAGTTGTAGAGGTGCTCTCGAGTGAAGGAACCGCCTTAAGTGTAGAGATACTATGTAAGAGTTTTACATGTGTATGAATTAAATTATAAATGTATTTATTTACAATATTATTATTTATTTCATACCCATTCCTGATGCGACAGCAGGAAACTGTATGTCATAGTGGTAACAGAGGTATGTCATAACGCAGAAGTCAGCATAGCTTCGATGGGTCGGAAGAAATAATACTGGGTGCTTTCCCATCATAGACTTTATCTAAAAAATATAATACAATTTAAAAAAAACAGCAAAGTCTTGAAAACCTTTATTTTGTTGGGATAGTTAGTATAGACTTTATCTAAAAAATACTACACAATTGAAAAATAGTCAGCAAAGTCTTGAAAACCTTTATTTTGATGGGATAGTTAGTAGCTAGCAAAGATGGCTTAAAATTTTACAATTATATGTTTTACATACCCTTAGAATAGCAGGCTCATTTACAAAGATGCCAATTTTCATATTGAACGCTAGTTTAATAGCAAACATGCCGAGCCATCGGATCACGTGCATCTTCTTGTCCAAACCTATCTCTTCAATATAGGATAAAACTTCCTTTTTTAACTTTTCTTTACTAACACCAGTTTTAGCACTTTCCTAAAAGAAATAAATGAGAATAGATTAAATGTTTATAGAGCTATAACTTAATAAGTTTTACAAATAATTCAAATTAAGTAAGTAAGCTTTAACTAAATAATTTTATTAATATTCTTAATAATATTCCACTGTGCCTGTATGCAGCCTATGATAAGTATCAATCATAATGGTGGGTCATTATTTTATTATTCAAGTCAAATTCACCTGACATGATTTTCTCAATGTATTTAAATAATTACTTACCGCTTCTATAACAGTGTCTAAATATAATGATTGCGCGGTAATATCCTTCAAATCCTGTGGAGTGTAATTTTTATCCAGCACCTGGGTTCTTGTAGGGTACCAATCCTTCGTCATGAACTTAAATATACCGGTCTGCGTCCTTCTGGGCTCTAAAATATCGACAAAATGCGCTTTCCCTTCCATAGTTCAGTATTACTTATTCTTTTTATTTTAAAACTTTATAGGTTATCACTAAAAAACGAATTTTTACAATAATCGATGGGAGTTAAATGTCACGCAAATTGAAAAACTCTGACCAAAACATTTATCTCAACATGCTTCTTTTTTAAAATATTTCAAATAAACTATCACAATTATTTATTTTTCACCACACACACAAACACTCACACAACACAACACGGCAAATAAATTTTGAGAACTGATTTTTGACACTGACAACCTCCGATTGATTTGACAGATAGATTTTTTTAGGGCAAGCTCAAGCCTCAAGCTTTATTGAAGTTTATTGAATTTGGAAATATTTTTTCCAGTCTCATGTTTGCACTAGATATTTTTTCAGTTTTTTTAAGTAAATAAAAGACAGTTAAGTCTAAAGAATGTGACCAACTGGGCCGAATTCGGTAAAACACATCTTATTACTTTTCGTGTGGCTGGCGTCTCACCCCACCGACACTCACTGTTCACTTGCAGTTGCAGTCTCTAATCCCTATTTACTTAGGGCCGTTTCTGATAGCTATTACCTGAAAAATGGAAAATGAAGTATTTAGAAAAAATCGACCCGTCTCACAATCAGGGGGGCTACCGCGTAACTTTATGGGTATGAACTTCATACGTTTTTGGGAACTTTAAGTCAATTTTATAAAGAAAATAGCCGCTATCTGTTCCTTGTTTTGTGACGTCGGGTATAACGATAACTAGCTAGCAACGTTCAACAGAACAAAGCAGCAAAAATCTATCAAGATAAGGAATTCAAATGGCAGTTGAAGCCCATACCCATATCCATATTTCTTAGCCGGTAGCCCCCCTGAGGGGCTGATAATAAGTGATTATCTTTGAAACCAAATTTGAAACTCAAACAGTTTTCATACGACAGTCCATTTTGACAGATAATTTCTTATTGCAAGTGGCTCCTCTGTCACGGCTGTCACCAGAACAAAAAAGCTTGTGTCACTGTAGTTATCGTTTTACTTGCGTTTTACCCATAGATGTATTATTCCCAAACTTATAAATTCCTTGATTATTCCTTATTATTTAGGAATAATACATCTATGGTTTTACCCGACGTCACGAAACAAAGAACTGATAGCGGCTATTTTCTTTATAAAATTGACTTAAAGTTCCCAAAAACGTATGAGGTTCATATCCATAAAGTTACGCGGTAGCCCCCCTGGGGGGCTACCGGCAAAAAATTATGGATATGGAGTGGACATGGGCTTCAATGAGCGATTTTCTGAGAGGCCATTTAAAAAAAAAGCTTCCAAAAGCTTCACTAGATGGCGTTGAACGAAGTATGTACAGGTACTTTTAAAAATCCAAAGGAAACTTAAAATAAATTAAATATACTACTGTAAGGAACAGAAACGAAATAGGTAAATTTAAAGAGGTAAATAAATAACATCTGTCTGACGTTCCGTTTTACGTAACAAAAGTCGCGTCAAAGTAAAATTTATAACGTTCCGTTCCTTCTAACTGCATAGGTGGGACAGCGCCATCTAGTGAGCGAGCTTTCAGAAAATCGCCCATTGAGATTTAAATAAAGCCCATATTATGGTCTTAAAATGAAACCATTCATATAAAAAATATGGATATGAGTCATATTCATATTTTTTTGCCGGTAACCCCCCGATCGAGTCTCCTCTCCATACCCCCCATTAGAGTCGGCGCAAACAGATGGGCAGAACGGAAAAATCCTCGCGGAAATTTTTGAACTCATTGAAAAATGAACCATGTCACCATGGCCTAAAATACAAAATTGTATGAATAATATACGAGGATTTCTCCGTTGTCTGCGCCGCATAAACACAGTGAGTAGGTACCTGTTATAGTGAAGTAGGTAGTAGACAGGTAAATAAAAAATCATAAACTTTTACTTACTTTTATTAACGAAAAAATATTTAAAAATTTATTCATATCAAAAATAGCACCTTCATAGGTACATTCACATTTTTTTTATAAAGACATCCAAAAGTAAAATATTTTTCCGAACTTGTACGCCGAAGGCAGCAGTATTATTACTACTTAGCTACTTCCTTAAAAGTGGAATACTACTGTAACGATTCATAACATACAGGGTGTTAGGGGCACCGTTGCAAAAACTTTAACTTAACCTTGAAAGCCATGGCTTTAGGCCATCATGCTGAACGCACAGCAAGATTTTTTGTCGGAAATGAAAAAAATATTTCGACTCTCCATACAAAATGTCCCGATTAGTTGATAAATTTGTATGAAAAGTCGAACTTTTTTTTTCATTTCCGACAAAAAATTCTTGCTGTACGTTGTTCAGCATGATGGTTTGAAGCCATGGTTAAAGTTTTTGCAACGGTGCCCCTAACACCCTGTATTCATTATTTTTTATCGGCCAATATTTGGTTATAGTTAGCCGAAACACTATGCATTATTGGCCTGCTATCTTATAATGATATACTTTTACAGAAAATCACAAAACGATAATTCGCAGTATGCTCTATCTCTAGGATGGAACATTTATAAAGTACATGATCTGTGGGTCTAGCACAACCAATCAGCACGTCGCCTTAAGTCACGCCCGCTATCTACGAGCGATCTGATTGGTTGAAAGTGCCCGCGACTCTTTCTCACTCGAGTCGCGCTCAAGTTGTGCTAGCCCTACTGGTCATTATGACTAGTCAACTACATAAGAAGAGTAACATAAGTAGCACATACTTGTTTCAACGTGAACAAACACTAGTTTAGAAATCCTATCAAACGATTCAGACGTTTTAAATCCGGCAGATGTGCCGGTGTGCAAGGTTTCAAAGGATTTTTTTATAAAGAATTATTTTCTCAAATTTGTTTCGTTCGGTTCGTTGCCATCGGATAAGTTGCGTTCACCTTTACTCGCCTTTATGCAGCTGGATAAGTTGGCGTTTAAAGTAGCCATTGCACGTTAAGAGCCAGCGCGCACTTGTGATTTTTAATCGGGCGACAGTTTGATCGTTCTCGGATTCAGTATAAATGGCAGTGCGCGTACTGCCGATTAAAAATCGACCAATCGAACTATCGGCCGATAGTTGTTAGATCAAACTATCGCACAGCACAATTATCAGCCGGTCGGTAAAGTGCATGAAGGACCATGTGAGCGCGCGCACTGCATTCAACTAAACTATCGCCCAACTATCGGCCGACAGTTTAATCACGATCGTCTTACGATACCGACTAAACTATCGGTCGACTAAAAATCACAAGTGCGCGCAGGCTCTAAGTCTACTATAGTAAATATAAAACTTTATCAACAGCATAAACGTTTATAAAAAATCGAACACTACAATGTACTACATCGTACGTAGGTAACAATACTTGATAGGTAATACACTTGCTTGTCTTATGATATAGGGAATGAAGAGGTAATACTTGTTTGTTCGTCTTACGATATAATGCAATGCAGAGTTATTTCGTAATCACAGCGTCGCCTACACTTAGCGGTTAATTAAAGGGCTTATTACACTTATCCTAGTTAGGATCCTAATTAAGCATACATTGCTTTCTTTGCGCACATTTTTAGCAAGTGATGCAATCAAAACAAGCAATGTATGCCTAATTAGGATCCTAACTATGATAAGTGTAATAAGCCCTTAAGACCACAAAGGCAATGGATACAAGCACCATTTATAGCACACAGCGCAGCATCAGCTCACGAGCTTGGATCTGCCTAAATCGTTACTAAATTAATTACTAACTAGTAAATAAATGGTTTGGTATTTCCCGTATTAGTACCTACTACGGGCTATATGTATGCTTACAAACTAAATTTACTAAAGGACCTTTATCTCTGCAAATTTTGATTAAATTAAGTCATTATAATAGGTCTATAGCTATGAAATGGCTGTATCCTATTATCACAAAACTTAAAAAAAATACCTTGAAAATAACTCCTTTTCTTGTGAGTAAAAAGTCCATGACCACTTTATTAATTAAAATTAATATGACACTTTTTTCACAAAAAATAAATGGAACTTGTTAGCCAAGTTTTCATAAGACTTCTGTAGCAGTGTATGGCTAACTAATTAGTATTAGAATGGATAACAATTTTATGCACGCCAATCTTATATGTAAAAGACCTAGTAAAAATTTCTAAAGTTAGTAAAATGATAATAATAATTTGTATGGCACCAATCTGGTATTATTAAAGTTTTATTTGTTAATCTTATGCTAATAAATTTTGGGTGTACTATATAATCTATAGATCACAACCTTTCTATTATCATTTAAAAAACAACAGAAATATAAAACTAGCCTAAAATGCTAATGCTTATTCAAAATTTTAGAATCTAAAACATTTATAGAGAATTGTTTATACGATTTAGGTTATCCGTTATTTTCAAGTTTTTCTTATTTAGTAATAAAACAAGATAAAAACCATTCTATGAACATTAAATGTAACAATATATTTTGACTGCAATATTAAAACTTATCAACTATTCTTGTTTGAGGTAATAACATTTGTATAACGTATATTGATTCACACAATATTTTGTAGACTTGTTTTCGTCGCTTGTTTAAATGTCGTTTTATAATATAGTGCTTTATCAAAAACATACTTATCAAAAATGTAAAATAATCTATATAAAAAAAAAGCTTTGGTCCCCTCGGTTTCGCTGATTTAAATCTAATTTGCTTACAACACTAGACTATGGTAAGTAAATATAGTTATTGTCATTCATGTTTGCATCTTACCACATTGAAATCTAAGCAGTCGATTACTTCTACTATATTTGTTAGGTAAGGACCACGTTTTTGTAGAACTTGTATTATAATGTCTTTTTTTATGTAGAAATACTGTAGTATACATGGTGCAAAAACAAATATGGGCTCTGGTGGAAAACTGTCTTAACCCTTTATAGGGCAAAGCAAAATTAGAATAGCGGCTGTAACCACATCACATGTCTAAACGTAAGGTCGATTTTATTGAAACGGTTGCCCTTATGTATTTTTTGATTAGTCGCTGAACGGGCGTAATGCACAAACCTATCCACAGATAGAGCCAAATGTATTTATTATCACGCAAAAAAAATCTCCATATTTACAAAAATAAGCAATAATATTTTAGGAAGTGATTCTACCTATGAAACTGCAAAACTTTCCTTTAGAAACATAGGTGGAATCGAAATATAATCATTTTTTTTCGTCGTCCCATCCATACTATACTGGCCATCAACATGATCAATTTTGTATGGGGTGACGAAACTATGTTTATATAATTTGACCTATGTTTCTACAGGAAAGTGTTGCAATTTCATGGGTAGAATCAATTCCTAAAATATTGATGCTTATTTTTTTTACACCAACAGTGGCGGTCACACTCACATAATTAAAGACACTAGTCTAGTTTTAATACAAACGAGGTAACTTTGAGGCCTTGGTTCTCCGCCAGGGATTGACCTAGCTGTGATCAGATGATGAACATCTAGGGAGTGAATGGAGGAGATTCAGATCGCTATTCACACCCAACTGATCTGATCAGCATTCTAAAAGATATAAGGATATGTTTAAAAATTCCGCAAAATTAGCATAAAATTGAATGGAAATCCAGAAACTGAAAACTCTTGATTCTTATATCTCTATGAACGCTGATCAGATCAGTTGGTTGTGTATAGCGATCTGAATCTCCTCCATGCACTACCTGGATGGCCATCATCAGATCACAGCGTTAATAAGTTTATAAGTTTTAATGAATTGAATGAATTGTTTTTTACTAACTTTAGATATTACTAAAAATTTTTTTTACATTTTACTTTAAGATTTTGTTTTAATTTTAATTTTATAACTTCTGTGTGATTTTGAGAATGCTGTGTTTAGCTCTAAGTAGTTTGACACTGGGCCGCTTCTGAAATAACTATGTATAAATGTTAAGTGTGTTAAACTGTTGCTGAACCAATAAATAAATACAATACAATACAGCTAGGTCTATCCTTGGCGGAGAACCAAGGATTCAAAGATACCTCGTTTGTATGAAAATCAACTGTTGTCTTTAATTATCTGACCGCCACTGTATATGTCGCAGGGATTTTGTCAAATTCGTGATATTATAATTTCACTAGTGAAATTATAATTTCGCGTGATATTATGAATAGACAGTACGAGACAGTATGTACGTACACGGCTGCGAGCCTCGGAAGTCATATAGAACACGTGATAGGTTAGAAATTTAAGGCGATCGCCAAGCGCAGCGAAGAGATCGCCTTAAATTTCGTGGTTATTTTTTTTGTATCAATAACACTTATGGATTGTTTCATTGTCTATTCATAATTTAACTAGTGAAATTATAATATCACGCGAAATTATAATTTCACTAGTGGAATTATAATTTCACGAATTTGACAAAATCCCTGCGACATATACCGTTTCCGTAACACCCCGTACGAAGGTGTTTATCCGTCGAGCCTCATGTTGTCCAACATGGGTGCGATGTCATCCTGGGCGGAGGGCGCTATAAACCCGAGATGCGAGCCGAGCTCTGCGCAGCGCTCGATGTAGCGGCGCCACTTCTCGTCGCGTTGCAGCACCACCGGGTTGCCGATTACTATCGTCTTCGCCTTCGCGCGGGTCAGCGCCACGTTGAAGCGCTGATAGAAAGGAAAGAACAAACATTTATTAACGGAACCACAAAATAAAGAGTTTACAGAAGGACCGCTCCCACCATTTTTGAAAATCTATACCTATCCTTGTCTGACTCACTAGGGTTGCTTCTGTCACAGAATAATATGCTTCTGTATTGATTCTGAATTTAAAAAGGAGTAAGTAGTATAAGTTAACAATCATACATAAATAAATTCGTTTATACATACATCGTAACAAGTTTACATGCCTTAGATGCTGCTTAGATGGTAAATAGAGCATCTAATATCCATTTAAAGTCCCGACGCCACACACGACGAAGACAAGATCCTATTGTACCTATACCGTACCTATTATGTTGTAATGTATTCCATTCTTATAATTGTTATAATGTACTCTATGAACAAGATATAAATATGGTGTGATAGTTATCCCACTAAAAACATAAACGTGAAAAAAAAGGCACTAAGTAAGTTCGACGAAAACATAAAGGTAAAAAAGGTGCCAAGTTCAGCGAAAAATAGTTGAAATCTAAATGAGTTACAAGTTCCATAAATTTTTTCGTTCAAGAACTTCAAATAATTAATATTTTCTTAAATGTTGAATTTATAACTTCAAAAATTGAAAAACCTTTATAACGCAAGAACTGTATCAAGCAATAGTGGTAATTATTTTGAAAACAAGAAAGTGTATTTAAATACCTATGTTGTGTTTTTATCGTATGTAGGTAAATAAAAAAATATAAGTAGTTTAATAGTCAAAGTCAAATTTGTTTATTCAATTTAGATTGGTTTTTACAATACTTGTGAACGTCATAGAAGCTACGCTATCAAGATGTAAACAGGTTCATATTTGTGTCTGGCGCAGCTGTTCTTCATAGTCTTTTCTTGCACCCAACAATATCGTTTTTCAGCTTTCTTTTTCTGGGAGAATTTGCAGAAACGTGAGTTGCTATTTGTGAATTTGAGTCACATTTAACTTTTTCATATTGTGTACAAGATTCATTTGTCTCCACAGTTGCTTGCGATTCTTCATTTTTTTTTGACAGGTAGCAAAAGTTTGGGATTAGTGCCTTTTTCAGGACAGTTCGGTTCGATGTCTTGATTATAGAATTGGTTTCGAAATGGGCCTCACGAACTCGAAGATATGTTGACCATTTGTTGCGTACATCTTCTCGATCAATTAAACTTAACCATAAGGTTCATCTGAAAAAAAATCATTTGATTTTTAAAATGAACTAGTTAGTTTTGCAACGAAAATAGCTTATGGCACTCCTACGATTAAGACGTTAAAATAAATAGGTATACGCATAATCGTGCGTGGTTCGTTTTCTCCTGAACTTGGCTGGCACACTGCCGTGCGTCAAAAAAAAACTTTACTGCAAGTAAAATGTCATTTGGGGTACCTAAGTATAATGACTGGCGTTCTCTCCCAAACTTGGCAGGCACACTGCCGTGCGCCTAGATAAAGAAAACTTTACTGCAAGTGAAATGTTATTTGGGATTTATTGATTGAGAAAATGCAACGACAACTTTTACTTGAAAATTCGTCAACATGACTTGTGGCTGTGTTCGCTGAACCGCCAAGAAGTTTTGAGAATACTATAACATCTAAATAAGGACCATAGAACCCAATTACTGTCGTTTTACCACAACCAGCTAACTATAAGATGAATGTGTATGGTTCATCGTCGTTATCAAAGCGGCTAGTCCCAAAAGTACCTAGGTATACTCACCTAGCAACAAGAGAAAACAGTTTGACATAACTTACCTTTCAATATCGTTTGGAAATTTAAAGAACGTGTATGCACAGTTTTTAGTCGTATTTAGACAACCAAATACACTGCAACTGTAATAATATTGGTTATTAGTTTTTGTTAATTATTGGTAAAATAGGTATATAAGTGTCACATCACAGTGACACGTAGCGGCGCGGACGTGAAGTGATCAATTAAATGCTCTTTGGAACTTGCGATCACTGACCTCTTTGCGATACTCGCGACTGAGTACTGTCCCATACTGCCCCATTTTGCCTGTATATGTGACGTCTATGTGTGCGTGACGAAAATGGCACTTTGTTCTAAGCGGACTCTCTGCTAGGGCGACCGCCCGCCCGCATAGTTACTTTGTGACGGAACACACTACATAAATACATAGAGTCCTCGCCACATAACTTGGCATTTGTCAGAGGGCGCTGATCGTCGTGGTCGGTCAAAAAATTAAGCCTTATTCCCATGTCATAATTTTAGTTCAGGAAATTGACACACGCCAAGTTATATGGCGCATACTCTACAGACAAAAAACAGAGAATTACTATCAACAAAAAATAGGTATAGGTAGCTAACAATAAAAACAAACAGACAAGCACATGGTGTGAATTTAAAGAGCCCTGACTTAGCACAAAACTCCTTAGCACAAAATACGTGTTTAGAGTTAAAATTCACATATTTTAAAAAGTATTGCATGACTTACTGGCGCATTGGAAATATTTTCTGTAAGCCTGCATGATTTATGAAATAAATAATAACTATTAAATTCGATTGAATTCAATTGAAATAAATCCGACGAAATAAGTAAATGAGGCCTATGCCCAGCAGTGGGCGTCGTACGGCATAATTGATGATGATGATGAAATAAGTAAATTAAGGAATTTAGCTTAGGTATAAAATAAAAGATATGACTTATTGTTAATGGAAATGATACGGTCTTAATAATGTACGGTAATTAACTTTTAATTTAATATAAAAAATAGTTGGCGCACTAAGAATTAGCTGAAAGATTCTCGACTACCTTTGTCACATCAAATAGTCTAAGCAAAAAAAGGTTTGGGGTCACATTGATTGCACCTCTAATTAATTTATTTTTTAATAATAGTATTGCCATTTTTTTGAGCACTCATCGTGATTTTGTAGGTATACTGGTGCGCGTTCGTGAGAAATACCTAAACTTGTGTTTTGGCCGTTTATAATTTATTAGACAATAAAGGCACTTTAGGTGAATATTATAATTTAATCTATGGATACCATTAAGATTATGATAAGCAAGTAATCGCTGACGTAAGAACAATATTCTGCACATTACGACGTTTTTTCTATCACGATTAAATATCACTCGGAGTGCCATTATTTTTATAAAGTTAGAAACAATTTGATATAGAATATTCGAAACAAATCGACCTTGACAAGAGATTTTTTATTCCTCAATGAAAGCATTCTAGAAGACTCTAACATGAACAAAATCACCAGTTTTCCATTTTTTGTTCACACTCAAATTGTATTTTCTTACTTTATTGATTAATTAACCAACAAGTACGTAGTTAACATCAGGGATTATTCTGATTTCCGGTTTTTTAAGTATTAATTTATGTTATTTTAAATTATCACCCGAAGTGCTTTAATTGCAACCTACTCCATACAAAAATATTTATTTTGACTGGACTAAAAGTATAATATAGATAGTTCATTCCAAACCGATTGGCGTTGTAACAAAATCGATCATTACCTTGTCGTCCACCAGGAACCAAGAATTTTAGGTGATTCTTACTAATATAAAGATTTGATTTAAGGTCAACGCCGCGCTAATCTTATTCTAGTTTTAATAAGACCGAATTTGCAACAAAAAATTAAAGCACCGTTATCTCGTAATCGTTTGATTCGTTCATTTTCCGCGCTAATTCATTTCGAGTTAGGTCGAATTTAACTCGAGTTAGATCAAATTCAACTCGAGTTAGATCAAATTCAACTCGAGTTAGATCAAATTCAACTCGAGTTGACTCGAGTTAGGCCCAACTCGAGTTAGAAACTCGAGTTGGCACATCGCTATCTGCCCACCTTGTCGTCCACCAGGAACCCGAGCTGGTACTTGGCGTGGTGTCGCAGCATATAGCGACACCACCCGTGTCTCCTTGCCCTGGACGTGCAGTGACCACTGACCTCTATAATACAAGTACGCTGGACTTCATACTATCAATTTCAGAATGAAACCATTTGATTTTCGCCATTTTGGCGCTGATAGCAGCGTGAGCGTCCATGGAACTAATAATAGAGATGAAAACATAGCTCAAATATAATAAGGTATGAATAAAAATGTTTATTATAAACATAAAATAGTATTTATAAGTTTCAGACGACCTTTGAAACATTTTGAACCATGAAATTCACTTACTTGTAGAAGATTATCCCACTGCCTTTTTGATAGTCAGTTCTACAAAATACGCATACTCTCATGGTAAATATGTTCAGATCACGTAGTATACATAAAATACACAAAGTAAAGTCTTATTCCACGGTTTTCACGTAAATTATCAGAAAATTACTCAAAGCAACGATCAGTCATTTTGGCACAAAAAACGACTGTCATTTCGTATACAACATTTAGTCCAGCGTACTTGTACTATAGAGGTCAGTGGCAGTAACGATCTATCACCTTGTCGTCCACCAGGAACCCGAGCTGGTACTTGGCGTCGTGTCTCAGCAGCTGGTGCTGCGCGCGCACGCACGACACCACCACCACCCGTTTCTCCTTCCCCTGGAACGCTTCCACGGTTCCCGCTTCCACCGCGTTGTACCCCGCCGAGGATAGCCACGCCTTCACCTTGTACACCTGCACGAAACACACACAGCTGTACAGATGATTTATCTCAAGAGCGCGGGCGAGCCACGCTTGTGTATGTAAATGTACACTCAGCGTTAAAATTATATCTGAGCGTTCTGAAACCCTCCAAAAATATGTGAACATTTAACAAACAGCAACCTTATTTCAAGACGTAAAGGTGCATTATTTGTCGTTCGAGAACAAATGACATCAAATGATAGTACTACAACTAAGCATTGAGCTAAAAGTAATTTAAAAAAAAGGGAAATAAAGTATTTTAGAAAACTTCGACTCGTCTCACAACTTACAACTAGCTCCAATGGGGATAGTTGTGAAACGGGTAGATTTTTTTCTAAAATACTTCATTTTCCATTTTTCAGTACCTGCCGTCACACGGTACAGTACCTGCCTTACGTAGGGCGTGACGACGCCGATGTCCTGCTGGCGCACGCCGTGCTGCACCCAGCTGCGTCACACGGCACAGTACCTGCCGCGCGTAGGGCGTGACGACGCCGATGTCCTGCTGGCGCACGCCGTGCTGCACCCAGCTGCGTCACACGGCACAGTACCTGCCGCGCGTAGGGCGTGACGACGCCGATGTCCTGCTGGCGCACGCCGTGCTGCACCCAGCTGCGTCACACGGCACAGTACCTGCCGCGCGTAGGGCGTGACGACGCCGATGTCCTGCTGGCGCACGCCGTGCTGCACCCAGCTGCGTCACACGGCACAGTACCTGCCGCGCGTAGGGCGTGACGACGCCGATGTCCTGCTGGCGCACGCCGTGCTGCACCCAGCTGCGTCACACGGCACAGTACCTGCCGCGCGTAGGGCGTGACGACGCCGATGTCCTGCTGGCGCACGCCGTGCTGCACGATCAGCTCCGTCACGTAGCGCTGCACCAGCTGCAGCTCCATCGGGTTGAAGTAGCTGCGGGACAGAGTGCTACGGTCGCAGTTACGGTTTGGCTGTACAATCGGTTTATAAATGGGGAGGACTGACTTTTTATTTGAAGAGCTGTTTTGTTGATTGGGCCAATCATAACAGCTTTCAAAATCGATGAATTCTTTTAACCAATCAAGGAGTTTGTACAGGAGCCTGAATAAAAATGTGTACCCTGCAAATTTGATATTTAGTACGTAGTGACTGTCAGTTGTCTCATATGACCATACGTATTTATTCAAAGTGTAGGTGAGACGGAAGACAGCCACAGTGCCACAAAAAGTGTTAGTACTGCACTCTCCAGTTACCTCAGTATTTAGTCTAAGCTCTTTGGTTTAGCTGATCAATCGGTTCACGAATTAGGATTATGGCAACCGTAGACCTTCAAGTAATTTGATCAAACAAGCTAACATTCATTAAAAGAGAAATTTGATCAAAGGAAATGTTATCTTTCAAGGCTAAGCCATGTGCAATCTCTCAGTACACGGCAAAAAATTTACGTATGTCATTAAAAATACTCTAAAAATTCAAAATCCCCAACAAAAAAGAACATCTTTAGGAAAAATGTGATAGTAAAAAACCACGAGCCCCATAAGTTTTTACTATCAAATTTTTCCTATACTTACAAAATTGCATTGTGAATGCATAAAAATAATATAAAATCTCAAGAACATCTTTTTTCATTTTCATCACTTGACCACACCTTGGACGTTTTACAAAAGGTAATATTTTTTTTTAACTCCGGCAACGCTGTCAATATTGACAACCGGCCATGCAGTGATTTGCCATTGGTGGTTATGATGACAAACAGTAGGTCTAGCACAACTTAGCGCGACATGTCGCGCTTTTTTCAACCAATCAGCACGTCCCCTTAAGTCACGCCCGCTATCTACGAGAGATCTGAGTGGTTGAATGAAAGTGCCCGCGACTCTTTCTCACTCGACTCGCGCTCAAGTTGTGCTAGCCCTACAGCTGATAACTTCTGTCAGCTATCACATTGGCGAGTAAAATGGCGATTCAGTGTGGCTATAATTTTACTTTTCAACATTTACGTGCATCTAAACTAATAGCTTTTGGATCATTTCGACTGTTGTTATGTAAACCATTGATACATTTGGTAATTTTACCGAATAGCACAAACCCTAGCCATATTTGCCTATTAAAATAAACAACTCCTTTTCCCACGAACATTTATCTCAAGGTTGATCAAACTATTTAAACCAACCTGTTTGATCAAATTACTTGAACGTGTATGGCTGCAATAAAGTCGCTTTTCGTCCGTTCGCTTAGACCTTTCAGGCAAAGCCACGGTAATGCAATGTTCATCAATAAACAGTGATTCAACAGGCAGCTTAATAATAATACATGCTTATCGCAAACGTGCAAATCCGGGGCCGGTCGTTATTTGGTATACTTTGTAGAGTTAACATTTTTAGTTAAAGAGTTCAGAGTGTGATCTGGTATCAAATTTTCATATGAGTAATCAGTCTTTATATCTTAGGTAGCTGACGAATTTCATATGTTTGAGTGCAACGACAATCTGTTTGAAATGGACAACTAAATGTTTAGAATTATAGAGAATAGAAAATGAATTTTGTCTACACTTATAATTGATGTATTTACAGGTATATAGCCTAAGTTTTGTGTCTCTAATATGTTTTGTTAATGCATTGTTAGTGTTGCTTATTAAATAAATAAATAAATAGAGTGTTGGGATCTTCCCAACACTAAAACATTAATTCGTTCGGTCCGAAGTCTGCTGCGACAGGCTCGCGACTATATAAGACACTGGGGGGGCTTTGCTCGCTCTCTCTCGCTGATTGTACCTCAGACCAACGAGTCGCATTACGCTCTCGACTCGCATTTAAATCTGTAAACTGTTTGTGTATTTTACGTGTACCTATTCTTATCTATCTCAGTAATTGTGAACCAGTATTTTTATAATTTTATTTCAAGTAAACGCTGTTGAGTGCAAATTTCAAGTGTTCATATTCATCGACCCGACCACCTCTGCACATCATCAGCTACTTCGCGACAGCAAGAACACTAAGTCGCGACATGGTCCTTCGCAGCACTAAACAAGTTCACTGAGCATACCTACCTACAGCAGTTTGCAGGAGGCAACAAGACATTCAGCGCTTTTAAGAGGAGCATATTTTGAAAAATCAACGAATCGTTCGTGCGTGGTGCGTGTGGTTATTTATTCTGTGCGTGCCGGTTGTGTTGTGTGCGACAATATTGTATGTATAATAAGCAGTAAGCTATCTGGCATTTAAGGCGATTCTACGCTACCTAGGCTACGCCACGGGAAACCTGGCTCGCATCGCAGCGCAGTGGCAGTCATTGCATAGCAACAGCCAAGCGGCCGAGCGAGCGAGGCGACGCGACGACGGGCAGCGGAACGCGCGCGGGGAACCGGCGCACGGACCTAATAGCAAATATACTTCACGAACTGGGCGTGGTCGGCTCGACTAGGCGCGCGGGCGGCGGCAGCGCGCACAGCAACAGCAAGCAAGCGTTCATTCATTTCATTCTTCCTCCGCTCCGCTAGTGTACGGACGGTCGACCGGAACGGTTCCTGTTACCTATTTATTTTGCGTTTTGCGGCGCGATAACTCGGTGTTTTGTTTGCAATCATTTGTTTTAGTTGTAAATCATTTTAGCTAGTCTACGAACGGTTCCTGCTATTTTGCGTTTGGCGGCGCGAAAACTCAGTGTTTTTTGTTTTGTTGTACTTAAATAGTTTTAGCTAGTGTTTAGTACTAGTACGGTCAGTCAATAAGTGTAAATTGTGCAACCATGGAGCTGGGTGAGCTGGCGTCGGCAAGGAAATACATTAAAGGTACCTTAACGAGAATTCATACCTTTTGTACTATTAATGATATCTCGCAAATTTCCACCGAGATGCTAAATATTAAAAAAGCGCGTCTAAGCGAGTGTTTTAGTCAGTATGAAAACTATAACATAAAAATATTATCTCTAGACGACCCAGAAATCAAAGAGGACAATATAGAAGAGGTCGAAGACAAATACTATAAGACCTTGGCCTTATTGAACACGGAGCTGGAAAGTCGTGCGCGCAGTGCCAATTGTCGACTCGGTGGTGCCACTGGCACCAACGCCAACTCCCCAACTCCACGGTCCACGTCCATGGCAAAGTTACCGCCAATTGATATTCCTACATTTAATGGTAAGTTTACCGATTATGTACCTTTTATTAACTTGTACCATTCTTTAATTGGTAATAACAATTGTTTGGATAATATACAAAAACTGTATTACCTTAGATGCTATTTGATCTCTGAACCATTAGATTTAATAAAAAATCTACCTCTTACTTCGGAAAGTTACGAAGAAGCTATTATAATATTAAATAATAGGTATAATAATAAGAGTAGACTTATTAACGAGCACGTTAACGCAATAATTGATGTCAAACCTATTTTTAAAAGTACGGCCTTAAATTTAAGAGAATTTATTTGCAATATCAAACAGATTCTTGCCGCCTTGTCAAATTTAGAGCCCAATGTACAGTATTGGGACGCAATAATCTTATGTTTATTATGTCGGAAACTAGACGTATTTACGTCTCGCGCCTACCAACTGGAGAGGGGCGCAGAAGATCCGAAGATGGACGCCTTCCTCGCCTTCCTGGAGAGGCGCGCACTGGCGCTGGAAAATGCTGACCCGGGCGGCGTGCCCACCAGCAGCGGGCAGCATCGTCAGCAGCAACGAGGCTATGGGGCCGCCACCGCTGAGCGTCTAACGGCCGCAGCGGCGACGCAACAACCCACGTGCATCTTATGTAAGTCTGAACATAGACTTTATTTATGTAACAAATTTAAATTAATGACAGTCGATAAAAGACTAGAGTTTGTCAAAGATAAGGCACTTTGCCGTATTTGCTTAGGTAATCATACAAAAAAATGTAAATATCATTTCCGGTGTTATGAGTGCAAGGAGGCGCACAACACGTTGCTGCATCAAACTCGCAGCAATGGTACTTCCACATCAGCTGCCTCATTATCATCTGCAAGTAATTTCACTAACGATGTTTTATTACCTACAGCGAAGATTATGATCTTAGCACAAGATGGCAGTCCTAAGTACTTTAGAGCCCTGCTTGACAGTGGGTCCCAGCTGTCCTTCATTTCTGAGAAGGCGACGAAGCTGCTTAAATTAAAACCTTCACATACTAATGTCAATGTAGTGGGCATCACAAATGCTAAGTCCAATTTAAGGTATTGCCTACCTGTAGAGATCCTTTCATTGAATAACGACTTTAAAATCCCCGTTTCATGTCATGTAGTTGAAAAGATCACATGTAACCTGCCACAACACAAGGTTAATCGCAAAAACATTTCGATTCCGAGTGCAATAAAGTTGGCAGATGATCAATTTGACACACCGGGTGAGATCGATGTACTAATGGGGGCTGACGTATTTTTTCAGGTGCTCCTGCCGACGAAGATGCCGAGCTGCGAGCATGTGACCCAGCCGGCCGAGTCGCTGAGCAACCAGACCGCGCAGCCGTCTCCGAGGTCGCTGAGCCACGAGCCTGCGACACCGCTTAAAGTGCTGTCCGGTAACCAGTCGCCTGGTCTCATTAATACCCAGTTTGGGTACATACTTGGAGGTACTCTTTCGTATTCTAATAATATTTCTAAGGTGTGTAATAAGGTTGCATTAAAATGTACGACATGTGACTCTGATACGACCAATGTTTTAAATAACTTTTGGAAAACTGAAAGCGTGCCAGAAATTTATAATGAAAAATCCTCCGAGCACGAGCTCTGTGAGAATATTTTTAAGGAAACCTTTCAGTTAAAGGATAACAAGTTTCAAGTTACGTTACCTTTAAAATTACCTATAAGTGAAGTTAATTATGCTTTAGGTGATTCATTTAATCTTGCACTTAAAAGATTTTTCAATTTAGAGAAAAAGTTGCAAAATAATTATGAGCTTTTTGTTGAATATAAAAAATTTATCCATGAATATGTAAATTTAAATCATGGGCACTATGTCGATATCGAGCTTTATCAGTTGAATAAAGATGCGGTGTACTTCTTACCCCATCATGCGGTCATTAACCCTAATAGTAAAACTACAAAATTACGTACAGTATTTGACGGCTCTATGAAGACCAATAAAAAGGTGTCCTTAAATGATTTATTATTAAATGGGCCTACTGTACAAAGAGAACTCTTTGACATATTGTTATTATTTCGCATTGGTAAATTTACATTTACTACAGATATTAAACAAATGTTTCGAAATATAAATGTAGTTCCAGAGCACACTTCATTACAGAATATATTATGGCGCGATAATCCAAATGAGGATATTAAATGTATTAGGCTTGACACCATCACGTATGGTTTAAAAAGTTCAAGTTATCTTGCTACTCGTTGCCTTAAGCAATTAGCAACAGACAATGAGAAAACCTTGTCGTTAGGTTCCTTTATTTTAGAAAATTGCACATACGTTGATGACGTGTTGTATGCTGATAATGATTTTAATAATGTGTTACAAGCTAAAGCTCAACTTATTCAGCTACTAAAATTAGGTAGTTTTCAGACCCATAAATGGTCGTCAAATGATAGCAGGGTATTAGCTGACATTCCGTCAAGTAATCAACACTTTGATGACTTAGAGCTGCAGAACAAGGATTGTAGTTTAAAAACTTTAGGTCTGCAGTTACTAATTAAAGAGGACAAATTTAAAATTACTTGTCCAGAGCCCTTTGTCAGTAAAAAAATAACGAAAAGGGAGATACTTGCCTACATAGGAAAATTCTATGACCCTATGGGTTTTATTAGTCCCATTATAGTGCAAGCCAAAGTAGTAATGCAAAAATTGTGGTCTTCTAAAGCGGACTGGGATTCCACTCCCGACATAAGTATTAGGGATGAATGGCTTGAGTTTGTTTCCAGTCTGTCTAAAATGGAGCCTATATATATTAATAGAAATATTCATATAAGTAACTCGGATAGTGTTGAGCTTGTAGGTTTTGCAGATGCATCCAGTTCGACAGCATACGGCTGTTGCGTATATATGCGTATCACGCGTCCAACAGGTAAAATTGACGTTTATTTACTATGTTCGAAGTCGCGCATTAACCCGCTTCAACGCACTAATATGACTGTACCGCGCCTAGAGCTCAACGCCGCGCTACTGCTTTCGATTCTTATTATTAGGGTGAGGGAATCGCTACAATTAAAGCATAATATTAAAAACATTTATTTATTTACGGATTCACAAATAGTGCTAGCTTGGTTGAATACTGAACCTATGAAACTCGGTGCTTATGTCGCTAACAGGGTGATGGCAATTGCTAAAAATATAACTGATTGTGTGTGGCTTTATGTGAACACTAGCGAAAACCCCGCGGACTTGGTGAGTAGGGGTGTGGCGCCAGCCGAGCTCGCCTCTTGCACGATGTGGTGGTGTGGCCCGTCTTTTTTGCACGACACTAGCTATGTGTTTGCTACTCCCACAGAATTACATCCCGACATACCAGAGCTGAAAACCGGGTCAGCATTCTCCAGCAATCAGGTAGTTTCAGTTGGTGATGACGTACACAATCATTTGCGAAAGTTTTCTAGTATTCATAAGATGGTACGCATTTTAGCTTTCGTCTTAAGATTTATAAATAATTTGAAAGGCGGAAAAATCTGTCATGATTACTTATCTAGTTCCGAATTAAATAACGCTTTAATGTTGCTCGTTAAAAAGGAACAGGAAATTTACTTTAAAGATGAATTTTATTGTTTGAAGAATAATAAGAATGTAAAAGGTTCGCTACAAAGTTTGTGCCCTTTTATAGATAATCTTGGTGTGCTTAGGGTAGGAGGTAGATTACACCACTCTAATATCCCATATGCACAGAAGCATCAAGTGATTTTACCAAGAGAATCTCATGTGACTAATTTAATAATACATGCTGAGCATTTAAGGCTCTTACATGCTGGACCTAAGTTGTTACTGTCTAATTTAAACCAAAAGTTTTGGATATGTAATGGTTTATCATATGTAAAAAAACTTGTAAGAAAATGTGTTCCTTGTTTTAAGCTGAAAGCAGAAGCATCAAAGCAGTTAATGGGTTCTTTGCCAGCTGACCGCGTGACTGCTATGAGTCGCCCCTTTGAAAAGGTTGGTGTTGATTTTGCTGGGCCTTTAAGCATTAAACTCTCGCGCGTAAGACGTTCGGTGGTGGGCAAAGGGTATATTTGTGCATTCGTTTGTTTTGCTACTAAAGCTATTCACCTGGAAGTTACTTCTGACCTTACTACCGAGGCCTATCTTGCATGCCTTAAAAGATTTGTTTCTAGAAGGGGGTTGCCAAAAGAGATTTATTCTGATAACGCTAGTACATTCAAAGGCGCACAGAACCAATTAACAGAGCTTTACCGCCTGCAATCTTCAAAAGAGCACCAAAGGAAGGTATGTCAATATGCAGCAACTCAGAATGTCAAGTTTCATTTCATACCATCTTATTCACCAACCTTTGGTGGCCTCTGGGAAAGTACAATAAAGAGCACGAAATTTCATCTCAAAAGGATTACTCAAAATAGGATATTAACTTACGAGCAAATTAATACTGTATTAGTAGAAATTGAATGTGTTTTGAATTCACGTCCTTTATTACCATTATCGGTATCTGATGTAAATGATTTTTTCTTACCTGACCCCAGGTCACTTTTTAATTGGTAATGCACTTACTATGTACCCCGAAAATGATTATTCAAATATCCCAGAAAATAGACTTAAATTCTGGCAGTTGTGTACTCAACTTAAACAATCATTCTGGAAATTGTGGTATAAACAATATCTCAATGTATTACAAAATAGACCTAAGTGGAAAAATACCACACTTAATGTAAAAATAGGAAGTCTTGTTATTTTAAGAGAAGATAATGTACCTGTAATGTCATGGCCAATGGCCCGAATTACAAAAGTGTTCCCAGGCCACGATGGCCTTGTGAGGGCAGTCGAAGTTAAGACTTCCAATGGTAAAACACATGTCCGCACTATATTAAAAATTAGCATTTTACCTATTAATGATGATTAGATTCAGATTTTTTATCTAATAAGCTTGCTAGTTGCTTGCCTATAAATTCTTTTTCTTTGTGAGGCGGCAGCATGTTGGGATCTTCCCAACACTAAAACATTAATTCGTTCGGTCCGAAGTCTGCTGCGACAGGCTCGCGACTATATAAGACACTGGGGGGGCTTTGCTCGCTCTCTCTCGCTGATTGTACCTCAGACCAACGAGTCGCATTACGCTCTCGACTCGCATTTAAATCTGTAAACTGTTTGTGTATTTTACGTGTACCTATTCTTATCTATCTCAGTAATTGTGAACCAGTATTTTTATAATTTTATTTCAAGTAAACGCTGTTGAGTGCAAATTTCAAGTGTTCATATTCATCGACCCGACCACCTCTGCACATCATCAGCTACTTCGCGACAGCAAGAACACTAAGTCGCGACAAGAGTCACTGTATCAGAATGTCGCAATCTATTTGAATATAACTACCAAGCAATAGAAACAAATAGGGGAGGGTGGCTAGTTTGAATTAGCTAGTTAAAATTTAACTTTTTAAGCAACGCAGAATTATAACGCACAAATTGGCAAATAATTTCAACCAATTTCGTAACCTTGGCAGACCAATGCCCCTGCCAAAGCGTAGTCTATGTTTATAAACAAGAGTAATGGGACTCAACGCGACATTTATTATGTAGTACATATGTACAGATGTTGAGTCCCTTTACTCTTGTTTATAATTATAATGGAACGCGAAAGTTAAAAATCGTAGTCAATGTGTTTGTGTTGTGTGATGTGAATGTGCAAGTACTGGATGACTAGTGTTACTGGCCTGGGCGACTTGCCGACGCGCTGCTCCTGCGAGAGCACGCCGTGGAACACGATGGCACGACAGCTGTCTCGCTCGCGCAGGATGCACTTGGAGCTCAAAGGGTCCTCGGGCGCGCACACCTGCACAAACAAAAATAGCTACAGAAAAATTGCATTGTGAATGCAAGGGGGTAAATATTTGAATAAAAATGGCTATAGTCTATATGGTGTAGGAGCGAACTTCTAAAATAAGTATCAATTACTTACACATAATATGTAATTCCCGCTGACGTAGCTTTGTAAATGAAGGCAATTAATATTTAGTGGCAATATAACTATGATCGGTGACATACGTGTTAGGGTGGTATTCCACTTATCAAATATTGATTGATTGATATTGAAGTGGAATATACCACCCTAACACATTTTTCCTAACAATCCATTTTCCAATTTAGCGTGATTACGTCATCATAGAACATCATCTTAATATCAATGTCCTAACATCATAATTAGTATGATTAGCGACTCTACAAAAGGACATCTCTATCTATTGCTCGTAGAAGCTTGATTTGTGCTGTCAGCCAGAGTAGAAACGTGTTCCTAGTACCATTTTACAGGTCTTGGGCAGTAGAATTTCTGATAACTTAGTTTTTTTAAGCCATATGCCGTGCGAAGGCTAATCGAGCTAACTTATGGATGTTTAACGGCCAGAATTAATAATCTATCTACAGATAGGGATAGGTGCGATCCAGATTAGTTGCTAAGCAACACCTAGCAACACCCTGGCAACTGTCGATAATTCTATGTTAATAACAAGCGTTGCATAGCAACTAATCTGAATCGCACCTATCCCTATCTGTAGATAAGTTATTAATTCTGGCCGTACATCGGTCTTACAGTGGATCGTCGCGTCGACAACAATGAGTCATTTAAATTGCCCGCGACTTTACTATCTGCTAGCAGCTTGTACGAACAATACATTACATTATTAGTACTACCTAAGTAGAAAACCAAATTGGTGTCACAAAAATATTTAAGAATATCAAAAGTTTTAATTCTTCTGCTAAAATTAGTACGTATTTTTGCTATCTAGTTTAAAATCCATACCCTGAGTTGTCCGTCGTAGAATAGTTCATTGGGAAGCGCGAGGATATCAGCGTTCGAGCGGAAGTTATTCCGCAGCATCATCACGTAGTCGGGGTCGCCCGACTGGTACATGTCCATCTTCATCAGACGCTCCATCAGCGACAACCCTGGGCCACAGAAACATTCCGTATTTATCAGCGAATATGAATGTAGACATCGACGCGCAAGCCTGAGGCATGAACGAAATAAATAAACCTTCCTTATTCATTAACGAAAGACATGAATGTAGACATCGATGCGCAAGCCTGAGGCATGAATGAAATAAATAAACCTTCCTTATTCATCAGCGAAAGACATGAATGTAGACATCGACGCGCAAGCCTGAGGCATGAATGAAATAAATAAACCTTCCTTATTCATCAGCGAAAGACATGAATGTAGACATCGACGTGCAAGCCTGAGGCATGAATGAAATAAATAAACCTTCCTTATTCATCAGCGAAAGACATGAATGTAGACATCGACGTGCAAGCCTGAGGCATGAATGAAATAAATAAACCTTCCTTATTCATCAGCGAAAGACATGAATGTAGACATCGACGCGCAAGCCCGAGGCATGAATGAAATAAATAAACCTTCCTTATTCATCAGCGAAAGACATGAATGTAGACATCGACGTGCAAGCCTGAGGCATGAATGAAATAAATAAACCTTCCTTATTCATCAGCGAAAGACATGAATGTAGACATCGACGCGCAAGCCCGAGGCATGAATGAAATAAATAAACCTTCCTTATTCATCAGCGAAAGACATGAATGTAGACATCGACGTGCAAGCCTGAGGCATGAATGAAATAAATAAACCTTCCTTATTCATCAGCGAAAGACATGAATGTAGACATCGACGTGCAAGCCTGAGGCATGAATGAAATAAATAAACCTTCCTTATTCATCAGCGAAAGACATGAATGTAGACATCGACGTGCAAGCCTGAGGCATGAATGAAATAAATAAACCTTCCTTATTCATCAGCGAAAGACATGAATGTAGACATCGACGCGCAAGCCCGAGGCATGAATGAAATAAATAAACCTTCCTTATTCATCAGCGAAAGACATGAATGTAGACATCGACGCGCAAGCCCGAGGCATGAATGAAATAAATAAACCTTCCTTATTCATCAGCGAAAGACATGAATGTAGACATCGACGCGCAAGCCCGAGGCATGAATGAAATAAATAAACCTTCCTTATTCATCAGCGAAAGACATGAATGTAGACATCGACGCGCAAGCCTGAGGTCACACGTCGAGACAGAACTGCAGTTTTGTATGGCAAAATAAATCAGCTAAGTATAGAATTAATGAATTAAGCGTAATCCGTTCAATCATTAATAGGGGACGAAACTGTTTCTTTTTAACCGACTTCAAAAAAAGGAGGAGGTTATCAATTCGACTGTATTTTTTTTTTTTTATGTGTGTTACCTCAGAACTTTTTAGTTAATGAACCGATTTGGATAATTCTTTTTTTATTTAAAAGGTGACGCTTCTCGTGTGGTCCCATTCAAATTTTATCAAGAACTGGCAAGAAGTTCAGGAGTAATCCTGAATAATGTGTATTCATACTTTATTTGGGTATATGGACGATTTCATAGTTTCATCAAATTGGGGATCATTTTCAAAATATTTTTTTTTTCGAAAATTGGTACTTCTGACCTGATCTTACTTTCACCAAGTCAGGACCAGGGGATCAAATCCCAGGAAAATTGAGAGAAATTCTCAAATATAGGCAAGCCTTATGCGTTCCATTTATTTTTGAAGTTAGTCAAGTATTTGCATCTGGTAGTCATCATCTCATAGTGATGAGCTGGTGACGGAAGCTACAACTCCTTAACGGTTAGGAGCTGGAGAATATTTCTTTAAGTATTAATCGTACGTATGGGCCAATAGTTATATTCTTTCAGGTTATTAATGTGACCTGCTGATGAGAGGTGAAACTCCTCAACAGTTAGGAGTTATATTATGATGTTTTATAAATACCATATGCACGAATGGACCTTCAGTTGTATTCCTTCAAGTTATCTAAGTAGCTAAAAATGGAAAGCTGAATTCCGTAACGGATAGGATATTTACAACAATTTATCATAATCACCATGTAGTTTCTTAAGCTACTTCACTAAAAATCGAAAAATAAAACGTTTTTGAAAAAAATGTAACCGCCTTCAAACCGGATCTTTAAACAATAATTAACAAACACTAAAAAACGAAAAAAATAATAAGATTTTTTAATTAAAAAGACGATGATACCTGAATTTTTCTAATTTATCTTGGTACCTACTTACTGAACTGTTTGAAGTCGGTGCCAAGCCAAAAAGAATAAGAACGAAATATACTGAGTGAAATAACTAACATATAAAAAACCCGGTCCCAAGCGTGAGGTGTAGGACGTAATTACCTCAATACGTATAAGACGGCACCGACTTCAAACAGTTCAGTAAGTACCAAGATAAATTAGAAAAAGTCAGGTATCATCGTCTTTTTAATTAAAAAATCTTATTATTTTTTTCGTATTTTAGTGTTTGTTAATTATTGTTTGTAGATCCGTTTTGAAGGCGGTTACATTTTTTTTCAAAAACGTTTTATTTACTTATTTAAAATGGTTTTAGAGAAATATCAGTAACACAACACAAGTATTTATTTTCAAATATTTTAAATATTCTCAGAGATATATAGCATCAAAGTTTATTATTAGACAAGGACAGCACTCGTTACCCATCATGTGTGGTGTCAAACGTCATACTCCCGCTATATTAAATTTCGTTTCAGAAAGAGATAAGTAGTTAAAATCACGATTGGTCACAATTCAGCAGCTCATTATTTGTCAAACTAAACTATTTTACAAGCTTTTTATCTTGCCATGTTAGTTAGTTAGGTGGGGGACAAATCTTGCAAGCTTAATTTTACCCACTTCCCAGTGTTCGATGGAGCTGATATTTTGAATACAGGTTTGGTTCAGATGACAATACAATATTAAAGTTCAGTCAGCAAAAAAGTTTGTAATAAAAATGAAACTTTTATAAAAAAAATTACAAGCTTTTTATTAACTTGCCATGTTAGTTAGTTAGTTAAGTGGGGGACAAATCTTGCAAGCTTAATTTAACCCACTTCCCAGTGTTCGATGGAGCTGATATTTTGAATACAGGTTTGGTTCAGATGACAATACAATATTAAAGTACAGTCAGCAAAAAAGTTTTTCATAAAAATGAAATTTTAATTAAAAATTTTACAAGCTTTTTATTAACTTGCCATGTTAGTTAGTTAGTAAGTGGGGGCCAAATCTTGCAAGCTTAATTTAACCCACTTCCCAGTGTTCGATGGAGCGGATATTTTGAATACAGGTTTTGTTCAGATGACAATACAATATTAAAGTACAGTCAGCAAAAAAGCTTGTCTTAAAAATGAAATTTTTACAAGCTTTTTATTAACTTGCCATGTTAGTTAGTTAGTAAGTGGGGGCCAAATCTTGCAAGCTTAATTTGACTTACTTCCCAGTGTCCGATGAAGACAAAAGCAGCAGGCCCATGGCCACGAGGCACGCGGGCTCGCTACCAAACACATACACACTCACCCAGCCCGTGTCGTTGGGCGGCGCGGCTGATGACGCAGGGCGGCAGCTGGCGCGGGTCGCCGGCCAGCAGCAGGCGCCCGCGAGCGCCCAGCAGGCCCATGGCCACGAGGCACGCGGGCTCGCTGGCCTGCGCCGCCTCGTCGATCACCAGGTGCGTGATCGGCCGCTTTCCCTTCAGCTGCCTGCGCACATACACACTGAGGCTCAATCTACATTGAAGTGGCAGCGAAGGGACGCAACGCGGCGATTACTTTCTGTGTTAAATAGTTTTCAACTTTATATGCCCACTTGACTGATAAGAGAATTGGGTACTTGACTGAATTTTTTTTATTGACTTAAAATGTTTATTGAAGTAGTAGGAACACAACATAGGTATTTATTTTCAAATATCTTGCATATATTCAGCGATATACAGTATCAAACTTTTTAATTAGACAAGGAGAGCGCTATAGAAATATGACGTCACATTTCTATAGCGCCATACTCTCGCCATAGAAAATTTCGTTATCGAAAGAGATAGCTAGAGTCACAATTTAAGTAGCTCATATTAGCTTGTTATAATACAATTTGAATTTCTTTTTTCACATTTGTTATTCAATAATGTTATATTTCTGATTGTTATAATTAATTATCTACATTTCAACAACAGTCAAATACCCAATTGTCAGAATAAAAGGTTATGTCACTACATAGTATAAAACAAAGTCGCTTTCTCTGTCCCTATGTCCCTTTGTATGCTTAAATCTTTGAAACTACGCAACGGATTTTGATGCGTTTTTTTTTAATAGATAGAGTGATTCAAGAGGAAGGTTTATATGTACTTTTTATCCCGATATTCCCACGGGAACGGGAACCACGCGGGTGAAACCGCGGGCGGCCGCTAGTTATGATATATACAACACCAATCATCCAGATGAAACATCACATGCAGGAGCAACCATCATTATCAAAGAAAATGTTAAGCACCATGTTCTTTCAAATTTCAAACACAAATTCCCGCAAGCCACCGTCATATCATATCAGTGGATGACTGGCAGGGTTCACTCACACTCGCTGCTGTATACTGTTTGCCTCGGTATCGAATTGACGAATATATGTTCAATATTTTTTTCCAAAGGCTTTGGTTAGGTTTTTTGCTGACGGGATTTGGAACTCCAAACATACCTATTGGATACTTAGTGGTGACCACGACGCGGTCCCAGGAACTGCTGCTCCGTCACTTAGTGGAGGCTGTCTGCTGACCTGGATACTGAAGGTACTCGCCTGACGAACTGTTGCTCCGTCACTTGGTGGAGGCTGTCTGCTGACCTGGATACTGAAGCGGTACTCGCCTGACGAACTATTGCTCCGTCACTTGGTGGAGGCTGTCTGCTGACCTGGATACTGAAGGTACTCGACTGACGAACTGCTGCTCCGTCCCTTGGTGGAGGCTGTCTGCTGACCTGGATACTGAAGGTACTCGACTGACGAACTGCTGCTCCGTCCCTTGGTGGAGGCTGTCTGCTGACCTGGATACTGAAGGTACTCGCCTGACGAACTATTGCTCCGTCACTTGGTGGAGGCTGTCTGCTGACCTGGATACTGAAGGTACTCGACTGACGAACTGCTGCTCCGTCCCTTGGTGGAGGCTGTCTGCTGACCTGGATACTGAAGGTACTCGACTGACGAACTGCTGCTCCGTCCCTTGGTGGAGGCTGTCTGCTGACCTGGATACTGAAGGTACTCGCCTGACGAACTATTGCTCCGTCACTTGGTGGAGGCTGTCTGCTGACCTGGATACTGAAGGTACTCGACTGACGAACTGCTGCTCCGTCCCTTGGTGGAGGCTGTCTGCTGACCTGGATACTGAAGGTACTCGCCTGACGAACTATTGCTCCGTCACTTGGTGGAGGCTGTCTGCTGACCTGGATACTGAAGGTACTCGACTGACGAACTGCTGCTCCGTCCCTTGGTGGAGGCTGTCTGCTGACCTGGATACTGAAGGTACTCGACTGACGAACTGCTGCTCCGTCCCTTGGTGGAGGCTGTCTGCTGACCTGGATACTGAAGGTACTCGACTGACGAACTGCTGCTCCGTCCCTTGGTGGAGGCTGTCTGCTGACCTGGATACTGAAGGTACTCGACTGACGAACTGCTGCTCCGTCCCTTGGTGGAGGCTGTCTGCTGACCTGGATACTGAAGGTACTCGACTGACGAACTGCTGCTCCGTCCCTTGGTGGAGGCTGTCTGCTGACCTGGATACTGAAGGTACTCGCCTGACGAACTGCTGCTCCGTCCCTTGGTGGAGGCTGTCTGCTGACCTGGATACTGAAGGTACTCGACTGACGAACTGCTGCTCCGTCCCTTGGTGGAGGCTGTCTGCTGACCTGGATACTGAAGGTACTCGACTGACGAACTGCTGCTCCGTCACTTGGTGGAGGCTGTCTGCTGACCTGGATACTGAAGGTACTCGACTGACGAACTGCTGCTCCGTCACTTGGTGGAGGCTGTCTGCTGACCTGGATACTGAAGGTACTCGACTGACGAACTGCTGCTCCGTCACTTGGTGGAGGCTGTCTGCTGACCTGGATACTGAAGGTACTCGACTGACGAACTGTTGCTCCGTCCCTTGGTGGAGGCTGTCTGCTGACCTGGATACTGAAGGTACTCGCCTGACGAACTTGGCGGCGTGCAGCAGGGTGGTGACCACGACGCGGTGCCCCAGGAACTGTTGCGTCGTCACTTTGCGGAAGCTGTCCGCGCTGAACCCGTTGCTGAACTTGCGCAGGCTCTCCGGCAGCGAGCCCCTGCAATGCCAGTTCAACTACTGAGTTCTGACCCAGAGTTTCATAACCTAGATCACACTACCAGCCTGCCTAACATGACCTTCATTATATCACGCGATATGATATAGCACGGCATGCTGTCTTGCTGACACCTTAGCAGGCCTATTTCACTCCCCGTGTCGGCTCAAAAACGCGGCGGCAACGCCGGCGTTGTAAATCCACAGAAATTACGTCCGCAAAAGAGCTAGAATATATGCGATAGAAAGAGATGCAACGACAACGAGTGGCCTCTCGTAATTTGCCTGCGCCGTACAAGCTGAATTCTACTTTATTGCGTTATAGTTAGAGTTGCTATTTATTTAAATGACTTAGCGGAGTGAACTATCTGTTACATAGTAACTATTTAGTAAGACGTATTTAGTTTAGTAGACAGCATGAATTACTATATCATATCGCGTGATAAAAGCCGCTCATGCTAGGCCGGCTGGTGTTTTAACACCTATAAATAAAAGTCGAGTGAACCTTATTACAAGTACTTTAACCCCCTTATTAATAAACGAAAAGTAAGTTTACACCTAGTTTAACCAAAAAGATTGCTTATGAATATGACGCTTTGAAACGTCAAACGTAAGGAGTAATGTTGCGCAGCAATATTTTTGGTTAAACCAGGTGTAAGAAAACTTAATACTCGTTGTTTATTAATAAGGCCGCTACTGTTTAGATACCAAACTAAGGTCAAATTAATGATGAGGGTTCCAAAACCACACATGTAACATTTTTTATTTTTACACGAATCAATAGACGGATGTCCATAGAGAACAAAACCAGTAGTTACTCAAATCTGAAATACTATTTAAATGACAGTCGAACGAAAGTGAACCTTATTACAAGTACTTCTAATGTTAAGATAACAAAGGTCAAAAAGGTTTAGTACTATCTGGCATAACAATAATTTAACTAATACCAATGGCAAGAAGACGAGCTTGTGGCGAAGTTAAGCAACTTTTGGTTGGTCATGGCCAAAAACATTTCATCTCGAGCTCCTCCGTGCTTCGGAAGGCACGCTAAGCCATTGCGTTGGCCCCGGCTGCATTTGCAGTCGTTAATACCCACTGACCCGCATTGGGCCCGCGTGGTGGGTCATGGTCCATTCTCCCTATCCACCCATAAGGAAGGCCAGTGTCCCAGCAGTGGGGACATTAAATGGATCATGAAAGAAGGATGATAAAAAATAAAACATGGTCGGAAACAATACTAGAATTCCAGTTCAATGACGAAGTATGGATGGCCTATGGTAATTTTACAGCCAAAAAGATATCGTTACTAGAGGTATTTTGTCGTTATTAAAGCTAGGAGGTTTAGTAATGTCGTATTTCAAAAAAGTAAAGATTAAAATAATCAAATTAATGTAGTACAAATTATAATTATCACTCTGGCAGCACTTTGGGATCTGTGTTCGGAACGGAACCTACCTAGCCAGACGCCAGACAGTCAGTTGCAGGCCCGGTCGACATAGTATGAGCGACCTTGAATTTGACCTTGGGATACAAAAAGTGACTAGGATAGCGATATATTATAGAGCTGTCTCATTCTCACACTGCAATGACTTAATGTTGCCCTGTTAATAAACTACATAAATTAATGTTATGATAAAATTAGTTCATAAAAAAGAACTTTATTTTGCTTGGACTAGAAATAGAATTATTTAGGATTGTTTAGAACTAAATTAAAATTTATACGTGTAAGTTATGGAAGATGCCTCTCATCATTTATTTCTTGCAATTGCAACACCACAAGATAAATGTCAGCCGCTGAGTTCGTCGGGGGTTTTTCTTCTAAGTTTTTGAAAGTTTTAAATTATTTGCGCCCACTATAAATAATTAACTTTTGCCTTTATATAACGTTGAATTAAGCGTCTTATTCCTCGGTTTCATTGTTTTGGTGAAAGTTAAGTGATGTGATGTGAGATAGGACTCCTGCGAGATAGTGACTCTGTTTTTGTGATTGTGAAAATTTTTGTTTTACGATGTCGGAAAACATTCTGAAGTGCATCAAATCAAGTGCGTCTTCACCTGCAAATGAAGCCGAAATTTCACTTCACTTCACCGTTTTATAAAACCAGGAAAAACAAATAGGTACCTACCTACTTAATCTTCGGTGGGTTTATGTTACTCGGTGCTCTGCCCCCTTCATTGTAATTGTATTTACATCAGTAAACATCAGAATTGTATTTACGAATCCATGAGAAAAGCTTTCAAGCTTTCTACAATATTGATTTGGTCCATTAATATTTTATATAATGAATATTGAATATTGTGCAGCAAAATAAAAAAAATACCATTTTGTATTAGTGAAGTAAATCAGAACTGTGTGAATAAGAAAAAGTACCTACCTACTCATAGTAGGTACTCACATATAAATGTAAGATTTCGTCAATTGTGTTTATGAGTATATGAATTTTATTGTAACAATGTTTTCACTCTTTTATTTACAGATGTGACTAATGGGCAAAATACTGTTTTCCGCATGAATCTTGGGCATCGCCAGAATTTCAACAAAAACTGTATTCACAACATAAGATGCTATGCCGTAAACACTTTTTTAATACAGTTGCTCAAAAAGTGGCGTATTGCAGGGACGTATAGCGTTCGGGATGTGGGCTATTACACACTCGAACTTTTTCTTTACCTTTCCCGAACTCGTGCGTTTTCTTTCCCAACTGTCAAAATATTGTCTATTAAAAAGAAAAAACCAACCACGAAGTTTTTACTAAAAAAATCATAGAAGTTTTTATGATTTATGCAAATATTTTTAAAAAGAAGCTACTAATTTGTTTCAATATCAGATTTAAAAGTAATTTTAATTATACATCAAATTAATATTAGTATCGGCCAAATTAAATTTATGAATATAAAAAATACATAAAATTGGCTGTATGACCACAGATTACTAAATATGGTATGACGTGCACTATTTACCATAGTATCTGCTTAAAGGAGTTTGCGCAAGTAAGTGAAAAGAAAATGAGGGACCTTTTTTCTTAATTTTCTAAATTAGTTTTTTCTGTTTTTTATTGTGGTAGGTACTTAGTATGGTGGAATTAGTGCAATAATGTGGCTTTAATGGATAACGATGTGGTAAAAGAGAGAAATAAGGAAAGGCGCTCCTGTAGGATTCGGATTGCTTTTGTTAGGTTTCATTTCATTTCATCTCATTTAATTTAATTTTCATTTCATATCAATAAAAAAATGTACTGAAGCCTTGGCTGTATGATCATAGTTTCCTTTGCCAACCCAGAATGGGTGAAGAAAACAAAAAAAGTCTCTGCTTATATTCTTTTACGATTAGTTATTTGAGTTGTCTTTTATTATTTTATTAAATTGCTTAATTTTTTCGCAACTGTATTAAAAATAGTTGTTCAGTACACGTGCGGAACCGTCATTGCAACTTGTTCCGACTGTCTACCCTCACCTTCGGCTGCGCCTCGGCTCGGGTAGACATTTGTCGGAACTCTTTGCAATGACAGGCTTTCCGCACTTGTAATGAAATCTACTATACTGAAACATGTTTTGTGGATCAAAAACTCTTTATAACAGCAGTATCCAATTTGGAGTCTGACAAGGTTAGTACCTATTTTACAAATGCTTCAGTGATTAAATTGGTGAGATGAGAACTTTTGTCTTTAGGTGATTAAATTTCGTAATTAAAATTGAAAGGAAATTGTTTCTCATAGTTCTTACATACAAGACGAGTCTGTTGAGTAGGTATACCAAATAACTTTATTTTTATTTTTAGGTTCTAATTCCCATCTTTGTACCAATGAAACCATATTATGTGCCAACAGCAGGCCCATCAGGAAGAAGGAAACCTGTAATGGAGAACTTGAACATACTCAATATTACCCATAATGCTATGAATGATGCCGCTCAGCAAAGTAAAAATTCATCAAGTAAATCATTGAAACCGCAGAATGAGAAAGAAAGGAAACTTTATTAAATTTACTTACTTTAATTAAGTCTTCAATAATGTGAAAAAATACAGTTCATTAAATGTGAATTGTTATCTTAATGTTTGGACTATTTTAACAAGACTTATTTAGCGGGGTAAGATTTTTTTAGACCTATTTAATTTCTGTTTAGGAACCAGGACTTTTTTATAATCATATTTTTGTTTTTTCTATGGTTACTGTTCTTACTTATTATTTCTTATTCTTATTAATAAAATGCAACGAGTCCTTGTGATGGTGTAGTCCTAGTGACCTTATTTGATGCTTGTATTGTTATAAAATATTGTAATCTAAACATTTGCACACCCAAAGTAGGAAGAATATGTGTAATTATTATTATTACATAACATCCTTATTTCTGCAAAATCAAAATAAAATAATTAATTGTACTTACATGTCAGTTTTATCAAACTATGAACACTATCAGTTCATATTAAAAAAAATGAAAATAAATATGTAATCAGATTGCGCAGTTTTAGATGGAAATAAACGGAAATGATGCATCAAAATGGTTTTATTTTAAACCAACTTGAAGATTTAGCTTGGGTTGCAACAAAATTTAACAGCAGTTACTTGTGTCAAATCAGCTGCATTTAGCAGCTTATTTGACACATGTAACAGCTGTTAAATTTTGTTGTGATCCAAAATTTTGCCTGAGTTTAGAGGAACGATTTTAAAAATTCCCGCGTAAAGTTTTACTGGGACACTACTAGATGGCGTAAGTTTTGTCTCATTTTTATTGTATGTACTTGTCATTCTTCTCCTTGTGAGTATATTTATTCTATGGTCAGTTGTGTTCGAGTTGTCGAGGCGGAAGGACGTAAAACAGTGATTGTACGAATTAAGTGTAAATAAATTTAGGCCTATACGGCTGAGTTATCTATACTAATATTATAAAGAGGAAAGATTTGATTGATTATTTGTTTGCATCGAATAGGCTCCGAAACTACTGGACCGATTTAGAAAATTCTTTCACCATTAGAAAGATGTGCGTCAAGTTAGCAGCCTCACAACAGAATTAGATGGTTTTGATTATGTCAAAAAATACTGTATAAATAGTGTTAAATAGTGATGTATAATAAATAAATAGTGTAACTTTGATTCAAAAGATATTTGAGTATCTTAGTGAGGCTGCTAACTTAACGTCAAGTTAGCAGTCACCTCAAGAAATACAGTTCGTATCAATGTGATTTATATGTCAAAAAATACTGTATAAATAGTGTATCGTAAACGCAAAATTTCAAAAGTAGTGCTTTAATACAAGCCGAGATATTAGGGTCTCTAAGTGGGCTGCTAACTTGACGTTTCTTGCGATGGAGATTCCAGGGAAACAGGTACAAGTTTTAAATAAATAAATACTTGAAAAAATACTGTGTGAAATAGTGAATCTTAGGATATAAATAAAAAAAGAATTCTTCTTTGCTATTTTCAAAAAATCTAATGTAAACTTCTACATAATAATCTGAATATATGCTGACGATCAATGTTGAACTTTGCTCCCTAGTAATAAGGTTCAAACTTTATTTCAATCGTGAAGTGCGTACTATCGAGCAAAAAAGTGAAATATATATTTTTGATTGTATCAATACATACGTATAATCGGTTTAATGCTATTGATTAGGTATTTAAACAAATATATTTCTACCCACTTTTTAACCGACTTCAAAAAAAGAGGAGGTTCTCAAGTCGACAGTATTTTTTTTATGTATGTTTTACCATAATTCGCCAGTTGTTAACCGATTTTAATAATTCTTTTTTTATCTGAAAGAAAATAGGTAGGTAGTTTATGTGTGGTCTCATGAAAAAGTTAAAGTAGTCAGTTCAGTAGTTTTTTCACAATCCTGAAAAAACACATAGTTTTAGACTGGTAGTTCCTGCTTTACACGTCAATATCTTCGCGAACTATTGACAATTGGTCAATGATTATTTTTTTATTCGAAAGAGTAAACTCCTGAGGTAGTCACATTGTTACCAAGTTAGGATCTGATGGTGGAATCCAGGGGAAATCGAGGGAAACCCGTAAATTTTATGGTAATTTACGTATTTTAAAGATTTTCTAAAGTTTTTTAAGTATTTGCATCTGGTAGTCATCATCACATGCTGATGAGCTGGTGATGGAAGGTACAACTCCTCAAATGTCGTTGATATGTAAAGATTTTTAGTTGTATTCTTTCAGGTTATATAGATTAGATCGTTCTTTCATAAATAATAAATAATAAATAATAAATAATAAATAATAAATAATAAATAATAAATAATAGATAATAAATAATAAATAATAAATAATAAATAATATATAATAAATAATAAAAATTAAATAATAAATAACAAATAATAAATAATAAATAGTCATTTGAATTTTTAGTTTTTTGCATTCACAATGCAATTTTTATTACTGAAAAATGGAAAATGAAGTATTTAGAAAAAATCGACCCGTCTCACAACCAGCTCCGATGGGACTCGAACCCACGACCTTTCGCTTTCCGGGCGACTGCTTACGCTGACTATACAGCGAGTAAGAAGTATTGGATAAATAATAAATAATAAATAATAAATAATAAATAATTAATAATAAATAATAAATGAGTGTTTGTACCAACATTTTGAAGTCTCTCCGGCATTTCGAAAGCGTCCCATCTTGCAGCTCTCAATTTATTTCTCCGTTTACGCTGTTTGCGTCGATTATGTAGCGTATATTTTGTATGTTTATAATATACTAGCGGATTCTCGCGGTTTCATCCGCGTGGTACCTGAACGAATGTAGCTTTCTAATGATCAAAGAATTTCCTAAATCGGTCCAGTAGTTTCGGAGCCTATTCGATGAAAACAATTTAACAAACAAACAATCAAATCTTACCTCTTTATAATATTAGTACTTACTTATAGATAATTATATAATTTGTACCACTTTAATTGTTTTCTGTTTTCTGTTTTCCAACGGTTGACTGGCAAAGAATACTTTTAGTATTAAGTCCGCCTTGTATATTACATTACCTATGTATTATGTACAAAAGTTTATTAAATAAAATAAAAAATAAATAATGACAAATATGCTAGCCCCAAGCTTATTTTTCACATACAAAAGTTCCAGCTAATTGAAGTTTTGTCCAACGACACTTGGATCGCTTATTTTGACGTTTAGTCGTTGAAATCCGATCGAAACAAAGGTCACCTAAATAGTAGAATATCTTCGAGTTATCGTTTTGAAACGATTGAAGGACGATTAATGTACCAGAATACACTTCGACGACACTTCGATAGAATCGCTGCCGCTCAAGTTCTATCGACAGTTGTGAATACGAAAATGGTTTCAACGACTAAATCGCTACGATATCGTCACGGTTTATATTACGAGAATCGGGCTACTGGTCAAGGTCGCGGGAAGCCGCTGGATGCGGGCAGCGCAGGACCGATCGTTGTGGAGATCCTTGGGGGAGGCCTATGCCCAGCAGTGGGTTTCGTACGGCTGAAATGATGATGATGATGATACGATAGATTATGTATCATTTAAAATGACTGGAATAAAAATTTGACAATATCAGTACGTCTAAAGAAAACTGTACACGACTGTACCTAAATTCGAATGTATGGTAGAAGTTAACATTAGATTTTTTGAAAATAGCAAAGAATTCTTTTTTTATTTATATCCTAAGATTCACTATTTCACACAGTATTTTTTCAAGTATTTATTTATTTAAAACTTGTACCTGTTTCCCTGGAATCTCCATCGCAAGAAACGTCAAGTTAGCAGCCCACTTAGAGACCCTAATATCTCGGCTTGTATTAAAGCACTACTTTTGAAATTTTGCGTTTACGATACACTATTTATACAGTATTTTTTGACATATAAATCACATTGATACGAACTGTATTTCTTGAGGTGACTGCTAACTTGACGTTAAGTTAGCAGCCTCACTAAGATACTCAAATATCTTTTGAATCAAAGTTACACTATTTATTTAATGTACATCACTATTTAACACTATTTATACAGTATTTTTTGACATAATCAAAACCATCTAATTCTGTTGTGAGGCTGCTAACTTGACGCACATATTAGAAAGCTACATTCTTTCCGAGTGACATAGGCCACTTTTTATCCCGATATTCCCACGGGAACGGGTACCACGAGGGTGAAATCGCGAGGATCCGCTAGTTATTTCATAAATGTAATGTGTGCAGGTTTGTCAGTTGTTCGTCTCGTTCTGGGAGTTGGCGCGCAGCAGGAAGGCGTCCGGGAATAGCGACGCGTAGCGCGCCAGCACGCCGGCCGCGTGGTCCGCCGCCATGTTGGGTCCGTGCACTAGTAGTGTGTGTGTGTGTGTGTGTGTGTGTGTGTGTGTGTGTGTGTGTCTCACCACACGCGGTGCTGGGAGTTGGCGCGCAGCAGGAAGGCGTCCGGGAATAGCGACGCGTAGCGCGCCAGCACGCCGGCCGCGTGGTCCGCCGCCATGTTGGGTCCGTGCACTAGTAGTGTGTGTGTGTGTGTGTGTGTGTGTGTGTGTGTGTGTGTGTGTCTCACCACACGCGGTGCTGGGAGTTGGCGCGCAGCAGGAAGGCGTCCGGGAATAGCGACGCGTAGCGCGCCAGCACGCCGGCCGCGTGGTCCGCCGCCATGTTGGGTCCGTGCACTAGTAGTGTGTGTGTGTGTGTGTGTGTGTGTGTGTGTGTGTGTGTGTGTCTCACCACACGCGGTGCTGGGAGTTGGCGCGCAGCAGGAAGGCGTCCGGGAATAGCGACGCGTAGCGCGCCAGCACGCCGGCCGCGTGGTCCGCCGCCATGTTGGGTCCGTGCACTAGTAGTGTGTGTGTGTGTGTGTGTGTGTGTGTGTGTGTGTGTGTGTGTGTGTGTCTCACCACACGCGGTGCTGGGAGTTGGCGCGCAGCAGGAAGGCGTCCGGGAACAGCGACGCGTAGCGCGCCAGCACGCCGGCCGCGTGGTCCGCCGCCATGTTGGGTCCGTGCACTAGTAGTGTGTGTGTGTGTGTGTGTGTGTGTGTGTGTGTGTGTGTCTCACCACACGCGGTGCTGGGAGTTGGCGCGCAGCAGGAAGGCGTCCGGGAATAGCGACGCATAGCGCGCCAGCACGCCGGCCGCGTGGTCCGCCGCCATGTTGGAGTCCGTGCACAGCAGAACGTGCGCCGACGGGTCGCGGTGGATCACCTGCGCCCAAATAATAGATATGAAGAAGGGTTTAGGCCTAGAAAACGCCTGATGCAAGTACGACGGCGACGCAACGCAACGCTGGGACGTGACAGCTGTCTCGGTGCAAGTGGTGCAACCATTCTGTGCGCTATAAACTACCGAACGACTAAAGGCATAATCAGACAGCGGACAAAAAGTCCCTGTACGTCCAAAATATATCCTCCGAGGACTTGTCGCGGACTCAACGCATACGGTGTGCGGTCAGTTAGTGATCTCCTAATGTTATACAAAATTGTTAATTCTAAGATTGATACCACTGTTTTGAGCCATATTTCGCTGAAGGTCACTAGTAGGTCTAATCGAAAGCAATATCTGTTTTTAGTGCCTTCTGCAAAGAACAATGTGTCACATAACAATCCTCTAGTGTGCTTTTGTAGACAATATAATCTGTTATGTAAAGACCTAGATATATTCTAACAGAGTGCCAACTCATATGTGAAAGCAATTAAAGTCCCAGATAGCATTTGTTTACTTGCAAACAGTAACGTAGGTTTTATATTATTTTTATGCATTCACAATGCAATTTTGTAAGTATAGGAAAAATGTGATAGTAAAAAACCACGAGCCCTATAAGTATCCCGCCTGAAAACTACTTATAGGGCTCGTGGTTTTTAACTATCACATTTAACAGTAACGTAGTTTTTTCATAGAATTTAGTTTCTTTTTATTTATAGAATTTTTTGTTTATTATTTAGCATTTTTGTTTTGCGTTTGGCTTTACACATTTAATAAGCCACTTATATTCTTTGAATATTATTTGCATGTTGTGCGCAGTTGTTATAAAGGTGTAAATTTAACTAAAGGGTGTCTCAAAAGTAGGTATAGGATTTGAATTTCGCGCTATTTGCGAAATATTCAAGATGGCGGGTTGAAATTTGACATACGTCATCTTGACATATGTAAAATTAATCGTGGAGCGTTTCACAATAAAACAGCGCATAGAAGTTATACAAATAGTTAACGAAAATTTACGATCAATTACAAACACTCGTCGAAAGGTCGAAAAATCTCGTAATTTCAAGAAGAGGTGGTGTCAAATAGCCACCGTGATCTTGCCATCTGATGCCACTGGATTTCTTTCTTTGGGGCTACGTGAAAGATAAAGTCTACGCCAACTATCCACAAAACATAGACAATATAGACAAAATATTCGCAGAGTTATTGGTGAAATAAGTAGCGAAATGTGTGAAATTAGCAGCGAAATGTGTGAAAGTGTCATGAAAAACTTGCACACAGCAAAAATGCCCGTGGCGGCCATTTAGCAGATATTCTATTCAGATAAAATTGTACAAGTCTCTTCTTTAAAATAAAATAAAACTACGAAGAAATTCCAATCCATTCGCGTTTTATTGAGATATATCATCCTATACATACTTTTGGGACACCCGTTATTTTATTTTGTAATTTATTTGTATAACATTTTGTAGTTTGTATCTTGTAACTGTGCCAAATAAAATAAAATAAAATAAAATTTGTTGCCCGGAAACGTACTTCACTATCGAGCGCTCGATGCAGACTAAAGTTCGTTGTGTGCGTTGTTGCGCCTAGTTACGTTCGTTCAATTTTTTTCGCGGACTACCGCGAACTTTTGTCCAGTCCAGTCTCTCGGTGTCCGCGGTAATTTCGCGGACTTTTTGTCCGCTGTACTTTTAGTTCCTCGTGTGCGTTATTCGATACAATTTATAAGAGATCTTTATTGATGGACAAAAACGTACCCGGAAGACAATCCTTCGTCTGATTAGGCCTTGAGACACATTCTATTTTCATCGTATCAAATAACTGTAATCAACCATTTTATCATCATTAAACATCATCATCATCAGTTCGGGAGTTTCATTGGTCACTTTACGAAACATTGAAGACTGGCGCATCCAGTTATGCTATCCATCACGGTTGATTGTCTATGGGCGTTAGGAAGCAGGTTTATTTTAAATGAGACTATTTAAATTAAATATAAAATCAATAGTTTTTGTTAAGGCGATACTCGGAAAAATTATGCTAAAGCGAGATAGCAACGAGAAAACGACGCGCGCGGGAGCGAGACCGATTTTGCAGATTACGCAAAAAAAACACAAAACCACTTCGTATTAAAAAACTGTAGCGATTTTTAAAAAATGCTTCTATACGATCCTAAATATTATTGGTGTGCACTAATTAAACTAATTTCCAATAGTGTAAGTAACCCCATTTAAGAATAATCTTGATATTTCGTATTTTTTAGAGGTATTTTCGAAAATAAAAAGTGTCGAGGCAAAATCATAAAAACGTGTTTTTGAAACTATACGATTCTAGATTAAGGTATGAAGAAATACATATCTTTTTACCAGATTTATAACAACTCTAACCGTCCTATAGTTTTATATCAAAAAGTCCATACTTTTTCCGAGTAGCGCCTTAATAACTCTCAAAATACGCCAAGAGGTATGCGGAACGGCAAGTGAACAGTCAGCACCGAGACTCACACAAAAACTGATTGCTGAGTTCTTCGCTTCTTCAGAGTACACTGCAGAGAGATAATTTACAATTTCGTCTTTATATAAGCACTATGATTTTTTTTTCAATGGCGGCGCTAGTGTGCAGACTTCATAGCCTTAATTTAACGCAGTTTGAAAGACACTTTTTCACTACAGAGATAGTCCTCCTTGCCTCTACACTTCATAGCCTACAGAAAATTGCAAATAAAAAAATCACCAAAACTTGTGAACGAACTTAGTGATTGGCCCAACTTCCTTCCACACACTACGATAAAACTGTGTAACCACGATCGATAACGATTTATCGGATAGATTTTGTTCGTAACTCCGATCGTTTGCACCAACCAAAAAATCTGCGCCAATTTCGTACACACGTTCGATAAAACTGCGCAAACAGACTGCGCAGTCAGACTGCTACGATAAATCGTTGCCGTGTATGGACGATATTATTAAGGCTCCTGTCCCCCTCCGGCGGCCCATACCCCTCCGGCGCTGACGTCACCCGCAAGCCCGCAGTGACTACAAGTCCCCAGTTCCCCACTAGTAATTTGACCGTCAAATAAAAAGGACAGCATACCTGCAGTATGATCACAGAATATAATATATTAGTACCTTACGGTACAGAAATTTCACTCCCGAGTTTAGGTATGATAAACGCAAGCGTCCGGTCACCGGACTAGTCACATCACAATAGGCTTGCACTCGCTCGACTTGTCGCACACGCAGCGCACGAATCCGCATGTGTCGCCATCTGTCTCGCTTCGCGTGTATTACTCTCACAAGTAAAGTAGTACCTCTGACAGCCCTAGCAGATTGAAGCGAGACGGCAGACAGCTATTGTACTATGAACGCTATACGCAATGCAAAAGGTTGAAATTAGGTTGCTTTCTAGAATAGTAGGTAAATATCTCGGGGATTTTGCGCCGCTTGTATGAAAGTGAGACAGGCCTGGTATGATCTCAGCGACGGTGACCGTCTTCCCGGTGCCGGGCGGGCCGTGCAGCAGGTAGGGCGCCCCCCGCCGGCCACGTCCTGCGGGAGGGACACTATACCTGCAGTATGATCTCAGCGACGGTGACCGTCTTCCCGGTGCCGGGCGGGCCGTGCAGTAGGTAGGGCGCCCCCCGCCGGCCACGTCCTGCGGGAGGGACACTATACCTGCAGTATGATCTCAGCGACGGTGACCGTCTTCCCGGTGCCGGGCGGGCCGTGCAGCAGGTAGGGCGCCCCCCGCCGGCCACGTCCTGCGGGAGGGACACTATACCTGCAGTATGATCTCAGCGACGGTGACCGTCTTCCCGGTGCCGGGCGGGCCGTGCAGCAGGTAGGGCGCCCCCCGCCGGCCACGTCCTGCGGGAGGGACACTATACCTGCAGTATGATCTCAGCGACGGTGACCGTCTTCCCGGTGCCGGGCGGGCCGTGCAGTAGGTAGGGCGCCCCCCGCCGGCCACGTCCTGCGGGAGGGACACTATACCTGCAGTATGATCTCAGCGACGGTGACCGTCTTCCCGGTGCCGGGCGGGCCGTGCAGCAGGTAGGGCGCCCCCCGCCGGCCACGTCCTGCGGGAGGGACACTATACCTGCAGTATGATCTCAGCGACGGTGACCGTCTTCCCGGTGCCGGGCGGGCCGTGCAGCAGGTAGGGCGCCCCCCGCCGGCCACGTCCTGCGGGAGGGACACTATACCTGCAGTATGATCTCAGCGACGGTGACCGTCTTCCCGGTGCCGGGCGGGCCGTGCAGTAGGTAGGGCGCCCCCCGCCGGCCACGTCCTGCGGGAGGGACACTATACCTGCAGTATGATCTCAGCGACGGTGACCGTCTTCCCGGTGCCGGGCGGGCCGTGCAGTAGGTAGGGCGCCCCCCGCCGGCCACGTCCTGCGGGAGGGACACTATACCTGCAGTATGATCTCAGCGACGGTGACCGTCTTCCCGGTGCCGGGCGGGCCGTGCAGCAGGTAGGGCGCCCCCCGCCGGCCACGTCCTGCGGGAGGGACACTATACCTGCAGTATGATCTCAGCGACGGTGACCGTCTTCCCGGTGCCGGGCGGGCCGTGCAGCAGGTAGGGCGCCCCCCGCCGGCCACGTCCTGCGGGAGGGACACTATACCTGCAGTATGATCTCAGCGACGGTGACCGTCTTCCCGGTGCCGGGCGGGCCGTGCAGCAGGTAGGGCGCCCCCCGCCGGCCACGTCCTGCGGGAGGGACACTATACCTGCAGTATGATCTCAGCGACGGTGACCGTCTTCCCGGTGCCGGGCGGGCCGTGCAGTAGGTAGGGCGCCCCCCGCCGGCCACGTCCTGCGGGAGGGACACTATACCTGCAGTATGATCTCAGCGACGGTGACCGTCTTCCCGGTGCCGGGCGGGCCGTGCAGCAGGTAGGGCGCCCCCCGCCGGCCACGTCCTGCGGGAGGGACACTATACCTGCAGTATGATCTCAGCGACGGTGACCGTCTTCCCGGTGCCGGGCGGGCCGTGCAGTAGATAGGGCGCCCCCCGCCGGCCCAGGGCACGCTGTACGCTCGTGCGCTGCTCCGGGTTTCTGCCCACGTCCTGATTGAAAAACCTGCGAAAGCGATTACTTTTAAATAAATCTTTCAATAAACTATCATGAGCTCTTGAAACTGTCGGAGCTAGTAACAGTTTTAGCACAGCCTTCTCTATTGTCTTCGATAGAGAAGGCTGTGGTTTTACGGCCAGAATTAATAACCTATCTACAGATAGGGATAGGTGCGATCCAGATTAGTTGCTGTGCAACGCTTGTTATTAACATAGAATTAACGACAGTTGCCAGGGTGTTGCTAGGGTGTTGCATAGCAACTAATCTGGATCGCACCTATCCCTATCTGTGGATAGGTTATTAATTCTGGCCGTTAGTCATTAGACATTGGCTGTTTTTATTTAGTTCCAAAATGATTCCAATATTTTTTTTAAAACACTCATGACTCATGAGCTCTTCAAACTATCGGAGTTAGTTATAATTAAGTACTTGTCAATGGATGTTTTAATTTAGTTCCAAAATAACTCCAATTAGTTTAAAAAAAAACTGTCATGAGATCATCAAACTATCGGAGCTAGAGTTTTTTTAATAAATTCTAAGTCTCCATGAACATTTTGCATGCTTGTTACATAAGGAAAAACATGACGTGTACATTTTTACAAGCTTTTTATATAACTTGCAGTGTATGTAAGTATACAAAGTGTTTGTTTAAAGATGGGACATACGACATACTTCAGGGAGTGAAAGTAAGTACCCATCAATACAAATAACTGTTACTATTGGACCAAGTGTTACATATCGAAAAAAAAAAACTGCTGTTCCATACATTTTGGCCCATTCGGTATTGCACTTTTGAATGAAACAGCCGATTTCTTTTCGCGATATCGCACTTGATCCTATAGTATTTTTTTTTTGTATTGATGGTTACTCCCTGAATTATGTCCCATCTTTAAACAACCTGTATTTGTCCGTTCGGGTCAAATCTTGCAAGCTAAATTTGACCCACATTCCGTTGTCCGATTGAGCTGAAATTTTGCGTACAGGTTTGACCTGGATAACAATACAATATTAAAGTACAGTCAGCAAAAACCTTGTTATTTAAATTTTTACTTTTTTGCATTCACGATGCAATTTTAATGATTGAAAAATGGAAAATGAAGTATTTAGAAGAAATCGACTCGTCTCACAACCAGCTCTGATGGGATCGTCTCATCGGAGCTGAGGGCCTACTCTGAAAAGCAAAACCCGAAACTTCGTTATACCCGTCCCTCTCACGCTCTAGTCATGACAGAATCGTGTAAAAGGAGCGGGGCTAACCGAAGTTTCGGATTTGCGTTTCAGAGTACGGTCCCTGGTTGTGAGACGGGTCGATTTTTTAAATACTTCATTTTCCATTTTTCAGCAAAAAGCTTGAAAAAATGAAAATTTTACAAAATACTTATTATTTGTAAGACCGTTGTATAAACCATGTGTTTTGCAATTAAATTATTATGATAAGGATTAGTTACACTTACTTGTCGATGGTGGCGGGCGTGGCGGGCGCGGCGCGCGTTGGGAACACGAGCGGCGCGTGCCCAACGCGGAACACGGCGTCCACTGCGGCGTGCAGCCGCTCCATGAGCATGCGCGACATGAAGAAGCGGACGTCGAACCGGTCCACCGCAGCGAACCACTTGTGCAAACTGTGCACATACATATTGGACAATATCACATACATTGTTCCAATCCAAACCCAAATTAAGTACTTTAACGGCCAGAATTAATAACCTATCTACAGATAGGGATAGATGCGATCCAGATTAGTTGCTAGGCAACACCTAGCAACACCAAGGCAACTGTCGTTATTTCTATGTTAATATCAAGCGTTGCATAGCAACTAATCTGGATCGCACCTATCCCTATCTGTAGATAGGTTATTAATTCTGGCCGTAAGGCGTGGATTCCCGAAAAAAGGGGAATTTTAAATCATGGATTACTCGCAAATCACAAGTACCTCCCCAAAATTTGGAAAAAATATGTTATTTTCTTCGTACAAGTGTTATTGTTGATCGAAGGTTATTTTACAGTCTTTTATCCAGCGTTTCCGGCCATTCAATACTCTAAAGACCTAATCAGACGACGGACTGTCATCCGGGTATATTTTACAGTCTTTTATCCAGTGTTTCCGGCCATTCAATACGAACTGTCATCCGGGTACTTTTTTGTCCATCGATACAGATCTCTTATAAATTGTATCGAATAACGCACACGAGGAACTAAAAGTACCGCGGACAAAAAGTCCGCGAAAATACCGCGGACACCGAGAGACTGGACTGCACAAAAGTTCGCGGTAGTCCGCGAAAAAAATAGAACGAACGTAAGTAGGCGCAACAACGCACACAACGAACTTTAGTCTGCATTGAGCGTGCATTGATAGTGAAGTACGTTTCCGGGGAACAAATGACCGCACACCGTATGCGTTGAGTCCGCGACAAGTCCTCGGAGGACATATTTTGGACGTACAGGGACTTTTTGTCCGCCGGGGACAAAAATCCCTCGTCTGATCATGCCTTATTAGTGATCAATCAAAATTATTTATTCTTTTTAGGCTAATACAGCACTTGTGAACGTCAATGAAGCTACACTATCGGTTCGCAAATTCTACGACGGGAGGCTTTGTAATTGTAACGAGAAGAACCGGCAAGAAACTAGCCAAGGGCTATTTAACTTATACTTTACTGCATCAAATAAAATTAAAACATCTGTCTAATAGAAATTCAAATATCCTATTACTTGCATTATACCTACTTGGTTTTAATTACTGAAAATTATATAAAAATAATTGTTTTTGATTAGGCGAGGGATTCTAGCCGTCACAAAGGCATTCTTCATTTTCAATATTACCTATTTTGCTAAGTATACTGAGACGGGCGGGGGCTCTTTCCGATATGCGATGTTCTTCAATTGTTTCTGCGGTTGGGAATCCCCGCCTTAAGGTCATAGACCACTTATACCGCACCGCTTCCACCCAGCCAAAATATAAGCAGCCAAATTATGGACTTAATATCGTTCACTGTAAATGCACTTTACAGTAACAATATACAATAGCAGACAGCGCGCGGTAAGCGAGCCTGCCACAAGCTAAAGTGCGTCTACAGAGCACGACATTAAGTCCATATTTGACTGCTCATACATTGGTTGGGTGGGAGCGGTGCGGTATAAGTGGGCTAAGTCATTTAACCACCTGAGTTATGGTAATTCGAACTCACTCTGGGTGAAACCTATTGATGGTCACGGTGTTGTCGTTGGTATCGGAAATGGTCGCCTCGAACATCACCTCGTCGGTGACCGCTGGCTTCACGAACATCAGATCCCCTGGGTCAAACGAAACAGTAAACTAGTAACCGCTGTGAGCGTAGTTAGTTTCTACATCAGTGTTTTTGTTATCACTGCACCCTGAGGCCGTGTTTTTGTTATTAGTGGCGGTGTCAGTTAAAATTAGTTTCTTAGTGTTTTCTTAGTACCGTCATTATAAAAATGTTATTTCAAATTGTTTTTCTCATGTAAGTGAATTGAAGTTGTTCAGTACACCCCTGCCTAGACCGCGGAATCAGCATTGGCGCAGTGGAAGGCTATCATGAGTATAGACTCCGGACAAAAACTAGGTTTCAGCCGAGATGTAACTGAACAATATGGCTGCGATACACAGTGACTTAATTTGTGAAGTAAGGTGATTTTACATACGGTCTGTGCTGTAGAAAGTCCCTGGGCAGCGCGGGGAGAGGGGGGCGCGCGCGCCCCTGGTGTCCTTTCTTCGTCTGCCGACCTTACCAATTCGTCACCTTACGCACAACACAAATAACACACAGGGTCCCAAGACACTGGGCAACAATACACAACGACACACGCGGGGGAGCTTTTTTTATTGCGATATATATTGCCCCGACAACAACGCGTGGTAGAAAGGTATTCGCGACCGGCCACTCGTCAAGGTGGCGTCAAATCTTGGTCGTACAACACGGGATCAAATCGATAATTTAAGATTCAATTCAGGCTCGATATGCCAGGCATATTCAACGCGAGCGGTTTTTAACAATTCAGCAAAATTTTATCCGACATTTTTCTTACAAGAATTCCAATCAAGAGAGCTGTCAACTTCAAGTGACAGCTAAATGTCAATTTGACGTGACATTAGGGATGCGTTCAGAAACGTCGATCTTTTCCGAACATCCCCCCGCCCCGGACCGTTAAGAACGGTACGTCAATCTACGGGCAATCGGGAGAGCCCACTAACTGCTCTCTTCAAAACCGAATCTCGAACCAAAACCTCAGCAAAACGAGGAACTCCGTCAGTTCCGGGGTAGAGTTTAACAATGCGCCCCCTTCGCCAACATAGGGGCGGCAGGTTAGCATCCTTAATCAACACGAGGTCGCCAGTCTGGGGTGGGGTGGTTTTATCTGTCCACTTCACGCGCTGTTGTAGGATATGCAAATACTCCATCGACCAACGTGCCCAGAAGTTTTGGGACATCTGTTTCAAAAGTTGGTATCGCGACAAACGATGGGATCCTACATCCTGAATCGGATATTCAGGCAAAGCCAAAAGGGGCTGTCCGATCAAGAAATGACCTGGGGTCAACGCTTCCAGGTCATTCGGGTCCGAAGACAACGGGCACAAGGGTCGCGAGTTGAGGACGGCCTCAATTTTACAAAATACCGTATCAAGTTCCTCAAACGTGAGAATAGTTTCTCCAATCACGCGACGCAAGTGTGTCTTGGCAGCCTTTACACAAGCTTCAAAAATTCCTCCCCAGGTCGGACAAGCTGGGGGGCTAAACTTCCAGATTATCCCACGCCGGGAGAGGGTGGTTCCAATGTCTATTTTATTATCAACAAAAAACTTAACTACTTCCTTAAGATAATTACACGTTCCCTTATAATTAGTACCACAATCGGAACGTATCAATGACGGCAGTCCTCTACGGGAAACAAATCTGCTCAAGGCGGCGACAAAGGCTTCGGTAGACAACTCCGAGACAATCTCCAAATGGACAGCCTTGGTGGACAAACACACAAACACGCACAAGTACGCCTTATAGGTTTTAGCATTACGCAGTCTCGAAGCCTTTACAGTAAAGGGACCGGCGAAGTCGGTGGCGACTCCGGCAAAAGCTCTACATTCCGTGACGCGATCAGCAGGCAAATCACCCATCTGGGGCTGCATGGTCGCGGCCTTCAATCGATAACAAGGCAGGCAACGGAAAACCACAGTGCGAATGGCTCGACGAGCAGACAAAATCCAAAATTCACGCTGCAAAATGGCCAACAAAGCATTACAGCCAGCATGTTGTGCATTCACATGGCGATCTGTTATTATCAGTTGAGTCAAATGTCCGGCTTTAGGTAACAAAAGGGGGTGACGAGCTCCATACGGCAGGTGCGCATTTCGAAGTCTTCCGCCGACTCGCAAAAGCCCACTCTCGTCCAGGAAGGGATTCAATCGCGATACCGCGCCCTTCAACTTGCGACGGCCTAAACGCAAAATTTCAATCTCGGACTCAAAACTATCAGCTTGTACTCTCCGGACCCAAAACAAGAGCGCGTCCCTACGCTCGTCCGGAGTGAGAACCGACGAATCACGCCTCGCGCGTGGGTTTCTGCAATTGTACACAAAACGTCTGATCCAAGCGGTAACACCAAGCAGCTTCTGTAAGGAGCTGTACCGATCCAACAACAAATCCTTTTCCCCGGCGGGGTTAATCTCCAGGACGCATGCCCGCATATCAGGAACGGCTACGTTCGACAACGCTGGAGAGGGCGGCCACTCCGACTCAGGCCGCATCAACCACTGTGGGCCCCACCAGAGGGGGTGGTTAATTAGGGTTGGGGCTACACAACCCCGAGACGCACAATCCGCGGGATTCATGGTTCCCGGCACGTGTCTCCAAATCAACTCGATGTCGGAATTACAAATCTGCGACACTCGATTGGCCACAAACACGTCCAAGGTGTGCGCCGGAGCCTTCAACCAACAAAGGACGACCTGACTGTCCGTCCAAGCATAAACCTCTTGTATCTTAATAGATCGACCTAATGTGAGCCATACGTGGTTCAACAAACGCATTAGGAGGGCAGCTCCACACAATTCCAACCTCGGGATCGTATGACGAGTCCGAAGGGGAGCGACTTTGCTTTTCGCTATCACCAGATGCACAGCAACAACTCCGTCAACAGTAACGGTGCGGAGGTACACGGCCGCAGCAAATCCACGTTCGGAGGCATCGGAAAAGCCGTGAAGAGTAACTTTACAATTTTCAGAAGGGAGGAATAGCCTCGGCAAATGCACTTCATTAATCTCGGGGAGGGATGAAACGAAGCTCGACCAATCTCGGAGTAACTCGTCCGAGAGGGGTTCATCCCACGACACACCCGAAGCCCATAACCGTTGCAAGAAACACTTGGCCATAAACAGCACGGGGCAAATCCACCCATTGGGGTCAAAGGTACGTGCGACAGTAGACAATACTAAACGCTTGGTCCAGACTTTCGGTGGTCGTAAATCCACACAATAAGTGAACGTGTCAGAGACCGGTTTGTACTGTACGCCAAGGACGGTCACCACATGGGGATTATCAACATTTTCGAATAGGTGGGGGTCCTGCTGGTGCTCTTCGGGCAAACCTACCAGTACATCAGGCGAGTTGGATATCCATTTCCTCAACTCGTAACCTCCCGACTTCAAAAGGGCGGTGAGTTCGTCTCTCAGGACAATCGCCTCTGAGACAGATGAGGCGCCCGTGCAAATGTCATCCACATAGACGTCACTGGCCAAAATGGCGGAGGCGCGAGGGTATCTCAAGCGCTCCTTCTCGGCCAACTCCAACAAAGAACGAATCGCAACAAACGGGCTCGAAGCCAAACCGTACGTATTCGTATTCAATTCATAAATCAACAAGGGGTCCCTAGGACTCTCTCTCCACAAAATCAATTGGTACCTCCTATCCTCTGGATGGATGACCGTTTGTCTGAACATCATCCGGATGTCAGTCATAAATACAATTTGGTGCCGCCGGAAGTTGGTCAAAATGTCTGAGATCTCCGTGTGCAGCTTGGGACCTACATGCAGACACTGGTTCAAGGACGCTCCAGTAGAGGTGGGAGCCGAACCGTCAAAGACCACCCGAATCTTTCCGGATTTCAAAACGGCGTGGTGCGGCAAAAAGAAGTGCTCAACGGAGCGCCAATCCAAATCGCTCACGGACATGTGCCCTAACTCCTCATACTCCCGCATGAATTCAACATACTTCTGGCGGAAGACCGGATCCTTGCTCATGCGACGCTCCATCGCCACTAGCCTACGTTCCGCTAGCGGTCGGGATTCGCCCAGAGGAGGTCGGCCGGCACGAAAGGGGAGACGGGTGATCAAACGACCAGAGCGGAGGCGACCAGTGTTATTCTGGTAATACAACTCGCATTCATCCGCTACTGGGTCTACCCGCGGGGCTGGTGGAGGTTCCTCAACCTCCCAAAACTTCTGCACCACTTCGGAGAGAGACACATTAAAAACAAGACCGCGATCCTCATCAAGGGAATCCAAAACGCGGCGAGCAGGGCCCATCACAACTGTACCGAGTGTCGTCTGCAGAGCTACCAAGCCATCTGGCTGCAAAACTCGCTTCCCCGTCAACAAAACTCGCCCCAGGACATCGGCTCCAAGGAGAGCATCAATCGGGCCTGGGCGGAAGAAATTTGGATCGGCGAGTGGGGAATCAGACACCAAAGACAAGATACTCGGTCCCAAGTCAACTGAAGGTTGACGGCCAACAACTGTGTCCAACACAATCGCCGAGGTCTTAATGCCTGGCGTGGACTTATTACGTGAGGTAAATGTGAAGTCAACATGCCCTAACAACCCGGGGACTTTCACATCGCCAACACCTCTCACGCCTTCCGTGTGGGGGTGCACCTTGAGGCCCAACCGCCTAACTAACCAAGATGACACAACACACACCTGAGCACCGGAATCCAACAAGGCGCGAACTTCCACAAGGTCGCCATTCAATCCCCTGACAAGCACAGAGGCCGTGGGCAACAAAACGGTCTCTGAAGGGGTGGCTACAATCGACCGTAAACACGTTGATTGCTAGTATGTGGGGTCCCCAGACGTCCCCCCATGGTAAGGGGGTCGCTCATAGCGATCCAGTGGGTCCCATTCTCCCACATACTGCCCACGTCCAATTCGCCCGGTATCAGGCGGGTTATATCTCCCGGCCCCTTGAAGACGGGGCGGGCGCCGCTCCAAACGCGGGTATTCGGCGAGCGGCGGCGAGAATCGGTGCCTAGCACCCACCGTGTACGTCGCCCCATAGTCGCGGGGGCACGGTGACCGATTTTCAGAAGGGGGGTCCGGCTGTGCGAGGCTCAACACGTTGCGGGGGGCTTCTACGACCTCCCGCAACGCTCGCAAAATCGAACCCCCTAGTTGGGGACCGATTTCCCATGGGGGGGTCCGTGGGACCCCCGCCCGTGCGAGGCTCAAAACGTCGCGGGGGGCCTCTACGACCTCCGGCAACGCTCGCATTACTCATCCCCATCCTTGGGGATCGGTTTCCCATGGGGGGGTCCCTGGGACCCCCGCCCGTTTGAGGCTCCAAACGTGGCGGAGAGCGTCTGGGGCCACTCTGGTGGCCACTAGAACTGCTGCGGGATGCAAACACCGCGGGGGATCCGAGCCCCCCACCCATACGAGGTGATCCTGCAGCGACGCGCTGCGGCACTCCGCCGCCCTCTGGGCTGTTCATGCAGAGGAGGGGATGGTGATTGCCCTTGCAAAAGCGGCATGGGTGCGCTTGGGTACATTCGCGCTGCATGTGCAGGCCCAAGCACGAGTAGCACCATGTCCGTTGTCGCGCGATCGCTCGACGGCCTTGGACGCGCTGGTCGAGGAACTTATCACAACGGGTCGTGCTGTGACCCGGTTCCCGACAGTACAAGCAGCGGGCGGTCTCCTGGACGGCGGCATAGCGGCCGGGCGCGCGAGGGGCCATACGCCCCCTACGGGGGGGTCCGGTGGGGGACCTACTCTGTGGCACAGGTCGTTCGGGTCCCATAGGACCGGCCAGAGAGGAATTATCTGCCAGTCTACTCTCTCCTTCCAGGAACGTCAAGAGGTCCGAGAAGGGTGGCAGATAAGTCGCACTATCCCCACCATACTGCTGCTCAAAACGGACCTTAACAGAGTCCGGCAACTTTCCCAGGACAATGTGCAGTAACAAAAACGACCACTGCTCCACTGGGAGTTTTAAGTTTTTTAATGCGTTGTAGGCAACCAACAGCGGATTCAACAAAGCCACTCTCAAGTGCATCACGCTGGCAACGCGGGGTAAATTCAAAATGGCGGCAACATGGTTGTCCGCCAGACGTCGTACGTTCTGGTACCGACGGGCAATCAAATCCCTAGCAATAGGGTAGTTTTCATCCGAGGGGGCCAAATGTTGAACCGATTCAAGGGCCTCCCCTTCCAACACGGATAACAAATAAGCTAACTTCTGGCCCTGGGTCAAATCATCCCGGGCATGTACCAGACTATCAAAAATATTAATAAAGCCCTCCCAGTCCTCTAGACGACCAGCAAAACGCCTTAAATCTAAGGGAGCCAGTCTAGCAAATAGAGGGGGCATACTTTTAGATGTGACCGGGGACGGGCTCGGTTCATTCTCTCTTGCCACTTGCAAAGGTCGAGCCACCTGAGTAATTCTGTCCGCAAAATCATAACACTGGTCCACATCCAAACCGACTTCTTGTCGCATTTCCACATCGGCCTCAACAGTCTTTTCCAAAAATAAGGCATACTGTTCATCAACAACAGCCAAACGTATGGGCAGATCTACGTATCTGTTCAACAAGGCCTCCGTCCTATCCGGTCGGTCCAACAATGCGACCGCAGAAGCTAACCACCGTAACTCAGAACGTATTTTGGCTTTAGCCGAGGAGGTCGTCATTGTAACGTCACAAATTTATCAACAAAAACAACAAATTCAAAATATTCACTATAACACAAAATCTCCAATATTTGGAGGTTATTAATAACCACAAAATTCCAATATTACAACAACAAAGTATTTATAATGACACAAACTCTTAAATATTTGGAGGTTATCAGAAAACAACAAAACTCACTGACTATTGAAATTCACTCAAAATCACTGACTATTGAAATTCACTTGGATATCAACACAACAACAAGTTAATTTTAATTATTTCAAAGCACAAGTTTCAATGAGTTTCAATGTGTAAACAATGTCCCAAATCATTTAAGTTTCACTAAGTATTGAGTGCAAACTTATTAGCTAACCTTTTATTAGCTATTATTTAGCAACAAACTTGTCAATATTCACAACTCAAATTTGCTAACAAACTAAATAATAATTATTATGAACAAAGAAAGGCATCTGTTTACATTTTGGAACTTCAATACATGACAATTAATTACAAGACATGGAACCAATAACAGAAGGAATGCCCTTTACTTTTCAAATGCAAGTTAATTACCATTTACAAGTACAAATTAATCTAGTCCGGACCAGATGGTCATCAAAGCGGCACGGATTAATAAACAAAGTTTTGGCGTGGGCCTCTCAGGCCTTCAAACTACGCTCTGCTACCAAGAAATGTTCAGTACACCCCTGCCTAGACCGCGGAATCAGCATTGGCGCAGTGGAAGGCTATCATGAGTATAGACTCCGGACAAAAACTAGGTTTCAGCCGAGATGTAACTGAACAATATGGCTGCGATACACAGTGACTTAATTTGTGAAGTAAGGTGATTTTACATACGGTCTGTGCTGTAGAAAGTCCCTGGGCAGCGCGGGGAGAGGGGGGCGCGCGCGCCCCTGGTGTCCTTTCTTCGTCTGCCGACCTTACCAATTCGTCACCTTACGCACAACACAAATAACACACAGGGTCCCAAGACACTGGGCAACAATACACAACGACACACGCGGGGGAGCTTTTTTTATTGCGATATATATTGCCCCGACAACAACGCGTGGTAGAAAGGTATTCGCGACCGGCCACTCGTCAAGGTGGCGTCAAATCTTGGTCGTACAACACGGGATCAAATAGATAATTCAGGATTCAATTCAGGCTCGATATGCCAGGCATATTCAACGCGAGCGGTTTTTTAACAATTCAGCAAAATTAATCCGACATTTTTTTCTTACAAGAATTTCAATCAAGTCGTAGCTGTCAACTTTAAGTGACAGCTAAATGTCAATTTGACGTGACATTAGAGATGCGTTCAGAAATATCGATCTTTTCCGAACAGAAGTCTTAAACCAAAAAAAACAGTAAGAAAGTACAAGTAGTATTATAGAGAGCTTGATAAGATGCAAAGTTTTTCGATACGAACTCATCGTTCAAGTCTTCGAGCAACGCGGGCCTTGACAGAAGGCCCGCGTTCTTCGAAGGTTCAAGTCTACTGGATACTATCATATCTTGAACCAAATGCTTTTGGTGCTAGTTCGTGCGAAAAACCAACACCAAATGCTTTTGGTGTTGGTTTTTCGCACGAACTAGCACGAACTATCCCCTGAGGATGCCCCGGGTTGGGGCGAAACACGTGTAGAGTAGACTAATCGGTGACGGTGCAAGGTGTATTGCTGTCTTGCTAGATGCAGGTATTGTGCACTGGTGTTTTCGTGGTGTGCATGTGCAATTTTTTGCGTGCGGGCGGGCGGTGCATCTTGCATATTGTGTTTTTTGCGGAAGTAAGCTACATATATTTCGTTTTTCACAATGGTTAGGGACTTCCGCCAAGTGACGCCTGATTCAATCAAATTCCGATTAATAATTGTCCTACTACACCAAAAAAATGTATTTATTAATATTTTAAAACATAAAAACCTACAATTTAAAACTTCATTTTAAAATTTCACTTTTTATTAACCGGTGATAAAAACGCTCTTCGCCATGTTCTGACGTCATAAAATTTGTAATCAACCACTTGACAGTGTTGACAGTGTCAAGTGGTTGAATGAATGAAAGTATTGAAAAATTTATTTGCAAAAGACATGGTTTTACATGTTGATAGATTAAAATTAGGTTGCTTAACATATCTTGCTTTACAGCATGCAAAAAGTCACATAAAGTAGGTAAGTATATAAAATCACAATTAATTATTAAAAGAAATTAGTTAATAAATTAGTTATAATTAGATATTAACTTATAAGGTTAAACATGTAGCTGATCAATAATGATCATTTTGAACGAAGCACCGAATTTATGTCATTGTCCTTGAGATAGTCATTTACGGAATAGTAGCATTTATCAATCAGCCATGTCATCAGTTTAAATTTAAAACTTTTAAATGGACATCGTTTGAATTCATTAGGCAATTTATTGAATATTTTTATAATCATTGGATAGCAATTTCGAGAATATAAAGCTGTATTCGTCCTAGGATAGACCAGTCTGTCTTTATTCTTTGTATTAAATTTGCAGTGTTCGGACCACTTAGTAAATAAGTTCGGGTGTTTTTTGACGAACATGCAACATTCGAGTATATATAAGCAGTGTATCGTTAGAATATGGAATTTGCGAAAATAAGGTCTACATGAAGTCCTCGAGTCAACATCGGCTAATCCGCGTACGCATTGTTTTTGTGATACAAATAACCTGTTGATTTCGGTCGAGTTTCCCCAAATAATAATGCTGTATCTCAAATTAGATGCCACGTAGCCATGATAAGCTTGGAGAGCTGTATTAATGTGACTTACTTTTGCTAGACGCCAGAGTGCATAAGCGAATCTATTGATCTTCTTACAGATTTTATCTACGTGAAATTTCCAGGAGCACTGATTGTCAATAGTGATGCCTAAGAAATTTGCTACATTACATTCTTTTATTGTTACGCCTTTGCATTTAATAGTTATGTCATTGTTATTTTTCTTTCTATTATAAAATGTCATGTAATTGGTTTTTTCTAAATTAACTGTGAGATTATTTGATTCTAACCATAATATAATGTCATTTACTGATTTGTTAATTTTTGTTTCATAGTTTTCTGTTTTATTATCTGTAATTACTACTGATATGTCATCAGCAAATAAGGTACAATGTTCACGAGTAGCATTAGGTACAATGTTCACGAGTAGCATTAGGTAAATCATTTATGTAGATAGATAGGTTGTTTACTTACTTAGGGTAGTTCCACTTATCAAAGATCTTTGTCCAATATGCATTTGATCAAAGAAATGGGACGACTTTGACGTTCAATTTTATACATTCGAAATTCAATTTCTTCTATATTGGACAAAGATCTTTGATAAGTGGAATAAAACCTTACTAATATGTAGCAAAAGTCAAAGTGACGTTTATTTGTTTACAAATTTAGAAATCCAATGACGTCAAACATGGACGATAGTGTTTTCATCAGTTCAAACAAAAAATTTAAAATTATATTTTTCGAATTATTTTTACTTATCCATCTTTTACTTTTATTTCATGATATCGCTATATTACGTTTTCCTAAGCAAAGTACTAAAGGAAATATTCATTCGATGTATCAAATTTCATACTTAATTTGATTTGTCAAGTAGCCTATTGTCGTTTGTTCTTACGTCCGTATGTCTGAATGTCTTCAACTCTGTAGCACGTAGGCGAATAAATTCATTATCCTACTAATATTATAAATGTGAAAATTTCGATGTTTGGAGGTTTGGATATTTGTTGCTCAATCACGCCAAAACGGCTGCACGGATTTGGCTTAACTTTGAACACAGATACTTTTTAGCCTGGAGAGGAACATCTAGGCTACTTTTTATCCCGGAAAATATCACATTCCTGCGGGATAACTTCGTGTAGCCAACGCGGGCGAAACCGTGGACGGAAAGCTAGTTTTGTTATAAAATTATTGGTCAGTCGTGATTGCTCGTAAGCGAGCTATTACCGGTGGCGTTACTACAGTAGGGGTGGCAAGGCAAGGCAACATCACACCAATGCCATGGGCCCATAACCTAAGGCACTGACCCAAAAATGTTTGAACACATCCGTAAGAAAATTTCAAAGTCTGCCCATATTAAAAGCTAGCCAAAATTGTAAACATAATTTTTTTTAGTAATAACTAGAGGTTTCACTGACCGGCAAGCAAAGAGGGCCGCTTCTCGGCGAGGCCGGGCACGTGCAGCTTGTACGTGGAGCCGTTGCCGTTCGCTTCCAGCTTCACACCGCTCATGTTGTACTTCTGCGCACACAACACACTCTGTCGTCATACCACATAATAAATAGGTAATAGTAACAGACATGTATTGACATTTTCATATTGACATTTTATTTAAGTTTTTATATTAATCAAATAATTGCGGTTCTAGTGTGTACAAAATAATAATGTTCATATACCTTTAAGGTGAATCATGGCTGTACCTATTTTTTTCAGTATTTCACTGACATCTTTGTAATACCCATGTTTATGAATGAATAAATAATATGAATATGAATATGAATATGAAATATGAATACAGAAGCTATGCACTCCGCGAAACCATTTAAACAAATAGCAACTCTAATTTCAACACGATAAAGTAGATTAAAGTAGAATCTTATCTCAAAAGGCGCGAATGGCTAATCATAACGGAGTGCTGGTGCCGACACTGATGTATGGAAGTGTCTTGGGTATGACAGAAGAAGAATGAAAGCAGAATAAATGCGGTAGAGATGCGATCGTTGAGGAAAATATGTGGAGTTAAATTGAGTGATAGAGTGAGCAATGACGTGATTCGTGAGAGGTGTGGGCTGAAAGATGATATAGTGACAAGAATTGAGAAAGGAATGCTTCGGTGGTTTGGTCACTTAGAGAGGATGAATGAAAGGCGAATCACGAAAGAGATATATTGTGGAAATGTGGTAAGACCGGTTGCGCAAGGGCGTCCCAGAAAAACCTACACGGACCAAGTAGGAGGTTTACAAAAAAAGATTGGGGTACGCAGTGACAAAACTCGCCGGACATGTATGAAAAGATTGATGGGTGTGAATGAAGCGAATGAACTGTGCAAGGATCGTAGCAGTCCATAGTCTCTGCCTACCCCCGTGGGAAATAAGCGTGAGTATATGTAATGTAATGTAAAGTAGAATTCAGCTTGTACGGCTCTAATTACGAACGGCATATATTCTATCTCGCTCGGGCGGGCGTACGGCGGGCGGCACGCTGTAAATTGTATCCCGAGTTATACGCGACGCGGCAGGTACTTATATCGCGTCCTTGAGCGAGTGACGGACGCCTGGTCATACATTCAATTAGGCTGGCTTCACAGCTATTCGGGACACTTGTACATGTCTCTCGTACACGGGAGATATTGTGGCGCCATCTAGACAACGCGCACATGGACGCATAGCACGGAGCTTCAACCTCGTAGCGATAGATGGCGCTAGCAGTCAATAACGGACTTATCTGACTATTCATACATATAGAACTTCCGACATGCAACAACTGGACAGTTGTCCCCGGGCTAACATCAAGGAATCAGCCCGGAAGGAAGACACACCATCAGTCTTCCTATACCAAGTTGCATCACTTCCACAATACCAAATCGAAGAGATCAGAAGAGGAAAAATGATAAGCCACTTGATGCGACACGTCAGTTTCCTAACAAACATCATTGAAAGCAAAATGGAGGGGAGAAGAGAAAGATGAAGACCTAGAATACATTTTTTCAAACAGATAAAGGAAAAGGTTAATGTTGTGTCGTATCAAGAAGTGAAGGCATTGACAGAGAGACGAGACGAATGGAAGATACTCCACCGACAAGAGCAAAGCTCTTAAAACAAAGAGAGAATCCGCGTCGCTGTGAAATGATGTAGGTACGTGTATCTCCGTTCCGGGAGCGATCCGTGAAACCAGCCAGCCTCATGGCCGCTATAGACGTTTAATTTGATCAAATTGGCATGAATGTCAGTGCAATAAGTTCATCAAATTTAATGGGTATATGGGTAATAAAATGACTTGAAGAAATAATAATTTTCGTATTTTTATTTGATCAAACTGTTTGAACAAGCCTGTGTACCTAAACCATCAGTTTTAGGGTCAGCGCAGATAAAAGAAAAGCAAATGCTGAAGGAAAGTTTTCTCATACTTATGTATTAGAATATTTTCCTTTTATACACTGTTAGTGTTACAATTATTTTGTTTTGTAATAGCCTTATATGAACATCACTATGCTTAGTTAAAATGAAGTACTTAAGTATTTAGAAAAAATCGACCCGTCTCACAAACAGCTTCGCGCGTAAATGGTATTGGATAAATTCGACGCTTCTCGTAACGAATCCGTAGCTCAGTGGTTAGAGCAGTCGCCCGGATAGCGAACGGTCATGGGTTCGAGTCCCATCGGAGCTGGTTGTGAGACGGGTCGATTTTTTCTTAATACTTTATTTTCAATTTTTCAATAATAAAAATTGCATTGTACTTATATGCAAAAGAGTAAAAATTTAAATAAATCACTATGCTTAGTGAATGAGTCAAGATGTTTCCAACATATAATATATTATCTGCCTCGCGCGTAAGGATGATAATAATGAAATAAACTTACTTTCAGGTTAATTCTAACGATGGTCTCCTCATACCAAAGCAGGTTGTGGAAAAACCTGACGTAGTTCTCTTCGGTGGCGCCGATCGCGAACACATCGCTACGACAAAACAATCAAACATCTTATCGAGGTTCAAAGATTAGTAAAATAAGTACGTACCTACGTAAAATTGTATGGTTAATTTGAAACGAATACGTCCGCGTCGGTCACCTTGTTAAAAGTAACAAATCTTCTAATGCTGCCTCCCACGTAGGGTCCGGATTCAAGATTCAAATTTGTTTATTCAATTTAGATTGTTATTTACAATACTTGTGAACGTCATAGAAGTTACGCCATCGGTTCGCAAACCCTACAGCGGGAGGCCTTGGAGAAGAACCGGCAAGAAACTGCAAGGGTTGTTTTTTTCTCCTTGTTTTATTTCATACAGAGTCGTCAAATTGAAAAATGACCTTAACATGGTATGACTAAGGTCAGTTTCCATCACAATTACACAATGGGTTATGATAAATACAGTTAAGTATAGGCGAACTAATGATCATAGCGGTGAACAATTTTCAATTACTTAGGAACTCTACTTAAAGCTTTAATATTAGTTAAAAACAAAAGACAATTCTACTATATACTGCAAGTTGCGCCATACATGTTTCAAATGTAATTCTTAATAAAATGAATAAAAACAAAATGAATTAGTGATTAGTCCGGTCCAAAATGATTAGTCCGGACATATAGACTTTTGTCCGGACTTTGTCCGGATTTTTTTGGTTTAGATGGTGAAATTAGTCTTTCATCTTTATTAACTTCCCGCTCATCTAACAAAACGCTCACCTTAAAACAGCCATGTGCGTACTTATGTTACTCTATCACTGTTAGGTCTAAGTGGGTACGTAATGTGTGCATATTGTGACTAAAATGCCTAAAATGTCTGGACTTTTTTTTACTGTCAGGCTTTTTGTTAGGACTTTTCAAATTTTTCAAATGGTAACTAATTATGTTATTGTTGATCGAAGCTAATTATGATTAAAATTAGTTTTTGCAATTCGCATGTTAGACTAAAATCCATACTAATATTATAATTGTGAAAGTGTGTTTGTTTGTTTGTTTATTTGTTAGTTTGTTTGTTTGTTTGTCCTTCTTTCACGCCAAAACGGAGCAACGGATCGACGTGATATTTTGTATGGGGATAGTTTGGGAGCTGGAGAGTAACATAGGCTACTTATCATTCCGGAAAATTGAGTAAAAATTTTAATTTTCTATGAAAAATCGTTTATAGTACACCAATCTTTTCTGTTCCGGTGATTATCTTTGGAACTAAAACAGTTTTCATACGACAGTCCATTTTGACAGCTAATTTCGTATTGCAAATGGCTCCTCTGTCACGACTGTCACCGGAACAGAAAAGCTTGTGGCACTATAACTGTCGTACCTTCGATACAAAACTGTCATTTCTTCCATTGCCGTTTCCAAAGAGTATGGCAAAGGGTGCTGCCAGTGGGAATGGGTCTGCTCTTATCTGCTTGCCTTAAAATGTGTTTTCTTTTGTTTTTATTCATTTTATTAAGAATTACATTTGAAACATGTATGGCGCAACTTGCAGTATATAGTAGAATTGTCTTTTGTTTTAAACTAATATTAAAACTTTAAGTAGAGTTCCTAAGTAACTGAAAATTGTTCACCGCTATGATCATTAGTTCGCCTATACTTAACTGTATTTATCATAACCCATTGTGTAATTGTGATGGAAACTGACCTTAGTCATACCATGTTAAGGTCATTTTTCAATTTGACGACTCTGTATGAAATAAGACAGGGAGAAAAAAACAACCCTTGGAGTTTCTTGCCGGTTCTTCTCCAAGGCCTCCCGCTGTAGGGTTTGCGAACCGATGGCGTAGCTTCTATGACGTTCACAAGTATTGTAAATAACAATCTAAATTGAATAAACAAATTTGAATCTTGAATCTTGAATCTATGTAATCACTGACGTCTGCGCGGTCAAAATCAAATACTAATCTTTTCTATAAGCTTAGTATAAAAAAATGTACTGTAACTAGCGCCAAAAATGCCCCAGTCGCTCAGAGTTATCTGACATTCTACTTCACAGAGTAATTTTTTATATGTAGGAAATAGAGACCAAGCTTGGGCCCCTTTATTGGTAGTGTGTAACTAGCGCTATCTGTTGTCTGGTGTAGGCAACTTTTGGTGTATAAACACACACACAAGATGTTGGTGACCGGGTCCACTATTATATGGTAAAACAACGTTTGCCGGGTCAGCTTGTAAAAAATAAAAACGGAATGTTACCGTGTTTTTCGACAACTCGACAAAAAGGAGTTTTACCGCGTTTTTCTTTTCATACATTTGACAGTAGCGATAACTCTGCCCTAACTCTTGTCAGAGGAACGGTGAATACCTGATCTCCTTGGCGACGTCCAGCAGCTCCTGCGGCGCCTCAGCGTGCGGGCGCAGGTTGGCCGCGAACAGCTGCTTGTGCGGGCGCGGGATGCTGAACTTGCCCGACTGAGAGTTGCTGAAACAAGCAACTTATCGTCAGCATACGTAGCAGGCACGCAGGCCTTCTGCGATGAAGGACGTAGTCTCATTGTTGGAGCTGCTGGAGCACAGGGGACCAAGTCTGCTAATGTTAAGTCACAATCGTGTCTCAATCGTGTTTCAATTTTATTGTAGTTCAGTTGTAGTGATCTTTAAAACACAAGTTACAAGAATTATGACAGTATGATGTGATGTGAATGTAGTGTGTGGTGTGACCATCAGTAGTATTGTGAAAAAGTACACATTTCTTGTAACTAGTGTGTAAAAAAGCACTACACTGGGGGCCAAGTCTGCTAACGTTAAGCCGTAATCGTGTCTCAATCGTGTTTCAATTGTAGTTCAATTGTAGTGCTTTTTTACATACTAGTTACAAGAATTATGACAATATGATGTGATGTAAATGTAGTGTGTGGTGTGACAATCAGTAGTATGGTGAAAAAAGTACACATTTCTTGTAACTAGTGTGTTAAGAAGCACTACAATTGAACTACAATTGAAACACGATTGATACACGATTGTGACCTAACGTTAGCAGACTTGGCCCCCTGGTCTTCCTTAGAATGAATAAAGAATGGGTCTAAGGAAATGTTTGAAAGAAATGTGTTTAAGGCTGTCACTGAAAATTATAACTAGGATGGAGAAAGTAAAAAATATTATAAATAAAAAATAGCTAAGAACCGTCTTGATCCCGTCGGCTTTCAAATAAAACAAACCGCATCAAAATAGGTCCATTCGTTCAGGAGCTACGGACGCCATAGACAGACAGACAGACAGATACAGAGACAAACCGTTTAACTTATAACACCCCTCTTTTTGCAGTCGGGGGTTAAAAAGATAAAAACATCTAAGAGTTCAGATTGGAACTAGCCAGTAAGTCGTCGGTTTTAACTTCTTTATTATTATTTTTTATAATGTAAGTATTACTATTTTTTATAATGTAAGTATTATTATTTTTTATAATGTATTAAGTATTATTTTTTATAATTTATTATTATTTATTTTTCGGAAGACCAACAGCAAAATTACCGGAGTAGGTTAGAATAGACACAAGATGTATAATTAAGACTAAATAATACATAATTAGGAACGCATATAACAGAGTGTCGCCAGTTAATACAAACTTTTTAACATAAGATGTAGGATTAGAACTTAAAATAGACACAAAAAAGTAAAACAAAGTTAGATGTAAGTAAGGTTTTCTTTTTACATCTCTAAAAGTATTGACGTAACCTAAGTATGACAAGTTATGGTGTTTTGCGATAAATGCAAATAAAAAAAAGACTCACTTTCTCTTGTCGGCTTTGAGGAGCATATCAGCTTTCACTTCTTTGTCAGCGTAAGGGGTGATGATTTTCTCGTGCAGCGTCTTTTTATCCTCGACGAACACCACCTGAAATTATCCTACCACTGAACAACACTATCACCTTGTAGGATTTTAAACTTCTATCCTCACTATTACTCTATTATGATAAACGGGATTTTTATGATAAAAATCCAGATTTTTCATAATTAGTTAAACCTTTAACCCTTGTTATCTAATGACTGGTCAACTGTTACTGATGATTGGTAGAGTGAACGACGGCAGCAAAATCACTATTCAACTCTTATACAACAATGTTGCAATCAACATTTTGTTGTATTAGAGCCATACTTTGTTGTAAAAGGATAATGAAAGGGATGTTTTGAAATTTTCTGTAATCTATTCATTTTATTTCATTTCAAAATTCTTTATTTCATAATATAGGTAAAAACAATATGTAACAAGTACTTGGATAATACATGCACATTAAATAAACTTAAAGAAACTTTATTGAAAAATTCAATTAAAAATTAAATAATAAAAAATTTACACTTATGACGGCCGGAATCCCTCGGCTAATCAAAGACAATTATTATCGTATATTTTTCATTAACTAAAACCAAGTATACTGCAAGTAATACGATATTTGGATTACGATTAGACGTATGTTTGGGATTTTATTTGACACAGTAAAATATCACCAATCGAAAAAAAACTGCCGGAAGCACTAGATAAATAACTGTAAAATAACATATATTTTTTCCAAGTTTTAAGTACTTGTGATTTGCGAGTAATCCATAATTTAAAATACCCTATTTTGGGGAATGCCCGCCTTAAGTTACTTATATAACTATCTCTGATTTCATCGTGCGATCGCTAGCGCAACACTACACTGGACATTCAATAGGTACCTAGGTAAGTTTCATGGAATCCCCGCTTTGGACGATAATGACGTCATTTTACTATCGGAGAACTTTTCGTTTGTACGTTAAGGCGATTTTTGCTTGCGATCCATTCCAACCGCGCTTAGGTTCAGTAGAGTGCGCGGTAATCACGTGCAAACGAATATCTCCGAAAAGTGGTTGACCGACAAAATTTTCGGTCGTACGATAAGTAACTAGGTACTTACAAGAAATTCTCGGAGCTACTATTTGATCGCAAGGAGTCGGTTCCCAGTAACAACCAAATCATTTTAGTTAGCTAGGTACAAAAAACAACTTTCCAAAATTAGCATTCAGAGCATGTTTATCCTGTACTAATATCAATAGTAATGCATCTATATATATAAAAATGAATCCCTATTTCCCTTGGTCACGACATCACGCGTGAACGGCTGGACCGATTTGGCTAATTTTGGTCTTGAAATGTTCGTGGAAGTCCAAGGAAGGTTTTAACGGTGAGAAAATAGGGGAAGCAGGGGTAGAGTAGAAGTAGGGTAGGGGTAGGGTAGGGTAGGGGTAGGGTAGGGTACGGGTAGGGTAGGGTAGGGGTAGGGTAGGGTAGGGTAGGGGTAGGGGTAGGGGCAGGGTAGGGGTAGGGTAGAAGTAGGGTAGGGGTAGCGTAGGGGTATAGTAGCGTAGGGGTAGGCGTAGGGGTAGGGGTAGGGGTAGAGTACGGGTAGGGTAGGGTGGAGTAGGGGGTAAGGCCACGGGAACGAAGTCGCGCTGGGTCAGCTAGTCCTTTATAATTCCTAAATTGCCATTGATGATCCCTTGTCTGTCTGAACAAACGAAGCCACTAAATAGATTTTAAATTTGGTTGAATTAAAGTTCTTGTGCAATATCTAAATGAATAAGAATCAACAGTTCATTATTTAAAAAAAAAAAGATTTCCACTCGCGGCTATACGCGGGTGAGCTAGACGATAAATTCCCGTGGGAATAAGATATTTTCCCGGGGTAGAAGTAACCTTTACAATTTCATATCCGTTTCGCCGTGATACAGTATCCTACTTATATTAAAAATGTGAAAGTTTAGATGTTTGGATGTTTGTTACTCAATCATGGCAAAACGGCTGAACAGATTTGGCTGAAATTACTGATGACACAGATACTTTGTAGCCTGGAGAGGAATATAGGCTACATTTTAAACCGGAAAAATATCACATTCCCGCGGTATAACGTCGTGTAGTCCAAGCGGGCGAAGCCGCTAGTTGATAATATTAGTAAGAAGTAAGATCCATACTAATATTATAAATGTGAAAATGTGTTTGTTTGTCCGTCTTCACGTCAAACCGGAGCAACGTGGTCGACGTGATTTTTGGTATAGGGATAGTTTGGGAGCTGGAGAGTGACATATTCTACCTTTAGGCTACCTCCAGGAAAAATATCACATTCTCGCAGGATAACGTTGTGTAGTCCACGCATGCGAAGCCGTGGGCGGAAGGCTAGTACAATTGTTTTTTGTCACGAGCGCGGGTGAGCCATACTTGTAGTTGTAATGCGTATAGACTAGCTAGACATGCGCTCCTGTGTGCGTTCGGCCAATACTAACTACTGAGCGCTCCCGAGCTCACGCAAGCAAAGACGAGCTTACACAAACAAGCGTGTCTCACCCGCGCTCGTGAGATAAAACATCTGTATTTCTATAACTTACCATGTCTCTGGTGATGAAAATCTTGTCCTTTGTTTCTTTCCTTTGGAACAAGAAAGCGATTGGCATTTCATATTGGCCAATATCAGATGACTGAAATGTGACAAACACTTCTTGTTGCAGCTTTTGTTCTGAAACATTATCAATTAATGTCAAACCTTAAAATTGCATGCAGTAAAGCTCAAAATAACTGTGGAAATTAGATATCTATCCCTAAGGGCTCAAACACATGGAAGCTTAACTTCATCGGCCGATCAAAAAAACTGTCAGTTACAACATAGACATTACCATTATTTACCATACTTTAATCAACAATAGTACTAGATGAAGGCTCACAAACTAAATGAAAACTTTACATGGCCAAGCTGACTTTTTTTTAAAAGATTACGTATGTTACGATCTTACATTATAAATGACAGGAACCGTTCCAAGTTTGTAATACCTTAGTATTATTGACACTGGCAAAATAATCTACTTATAATTTTACTCTCAAGTGGGAGTATACGCTCGGCCATATCTGTCACTCCAACTATGTATCTAGAACTAGGTGTAATTGTTGATCGAAGTTACCATGAGAATAAGTTACTTATTCCTATGACATTACGTTAACAATTCTTATGGCATTAAATTGACACGCGCGCATGATAGCTTACTAAATCGGCCATTTTCAATATAAAAACTGATCGATTTTTTCATCAGCCGATCAAGTCAAGCTGCCATGCGCGCCTAGGCTAAGTGTTTAGATGTGTGCAAGTCTGGTGCGAGTTCAAAAACAAAGGCCAACTACTCCAGTGGCCCAAGTCTCTTATAATAAAACAACCATACAATATGTTCAGTTGCCAAGTTAGATAACAGTTACTCTCAGAGATAAACAGTAAAGCACTGTTTCCTTTTATTACATCTTACAACATAGCAATTAACTTGTGATGGTATTAAGATATTTTTTTATCAACTTCAGCAGACTTCATTGAAAAACATTGATTTTACTAAAAACTGTTCTGGTGAACACATAATTAACAAAGTATGACTTCACTAATACTAGCTCTGAAAAGAATATTTAATTTACTTAAATCTTTATTAATTTTATCATTTTATTTTAGCAAATCATGACTAATTTTTGATACTTAAGTAGGTATATAATGTAATTTCTGGCTATCTTACTAGGTTTAAGGCACTGAGGTTCACATCCGAGCCCTAAGCCATGGTCGTTTATCAGGAAGTTGAGCTTATTAGAAGGTATTTGAATGAACACCACCAGTAAGTCCTCACTTTTACTCTCATTGAATAAAGTAAATTGGAATTTAAGTTCATCCGTGGGTTTGGCCTGTAAGAAAACAAGAAAAAGCTTGATTAAAAAATAACACATTACAAGCAGTAAATAAGTTCAAAAAAACAGGTCAACATGAGATTAGTACCATTACTTAATTAGTTGAAAGCTACTCAAGTTTTAGGAGCATCTTAAGCATCATGGTGTTTCTTTCATATCTTTTACATTGGAGGTGACAGGATGATGTTTAAGACACTCCTACAGAGTAGCATTCAAGTATTCAAGCATAATTCATCAGCAAAGCCGGACGGGTGATCAGTCACCTAGGTCAGCACCATTTCACAAGTCATAATTGGTGGTTAACGGGCAACTTACTGATATTTTTATTTTGGCATCAGCATTGTCGATGATATCAGAAAAGGATGATTTCACAGTACAGGAGACAACAGCACCTTTCCTGTTGCCAGTAAGCTTTTTCCTGAAATTAAAGAGTGGTGATATAAACTAAGTCCATAAGTACCTAAGTATTGTATAACTTATTATGATAATGGAAAATGAAATTCAATTTAGGTTGTACAAACATATTTTAAATCTTTTTTAAAATAAGTACATATACCTTTTCATTCATACAAGGTACTTAGGTATATTTACCTACTGTAAAAATTGAATCAAACAATCATCTGTTAGTTATTACCTTAGAATAATAACTTTATCAAACAAAGTGTTGGTTGTTACAAAGTTACAGTAAGATAACTGTTACACATCAAAGCCTGTTTGAAGTAACAATTGATGGTAATCATACAAGATTTATGTTGCACTTCTTAACTTAATCAAGATACAGATTAAATGTAAATTTAACATACAAGTAAGTAAGGGTTTAGTTAATTTGACTACTTACCTACTTACAATAACTGTTGAACAATAGTGAACATACCTAGCCTATAAACATACATGAGAGAACTAAGTAGGTAGTGTAAGTACCTAAATATAATTTGCAATTCTATTACTTACTTTTCTACGAAGTACTCCTGAAGAGCTTTATTTCTTAGATGTTTTGCAGTGACATCGTGATCAGCCCCCTCTTTTACTACACCACATAGATTGCACTTCATTTTGTAGAAAATAACTTCAGATATTTCTGCTTAGCTAGCAAAACGATGACGAACGATTGCCGGTGCCGGCTGGCTAAAAGTTTAAACTCTAGGGTGCTTAGGTTGAACAGTCTTATCTATAGAAAATATACGGCAGCGCACGCGTTATCACCGGCCGCGTTATTATTTTTGCAAGTGCACAAGTCATATGTCATATACAATACAATGAATACAATACAAATGGAAATGGAGGGATTTTACCAACCATAAACTATAGATAGAGTGTCTAATGCTGTGTATAAATAATTTAAAAAAAATGCCAATAAAGTTGTTATGTCAACGTATTCAAATGGACGTTTTCTTTCTGTGTGTGATGCGTGTACATTTGGTCCAATACGAGCCGAATAGTAAGCAGTGCCTATTAAAATTTATGTTTGAAGTGTAAAAATAGTGATAACAATATAAGTTCAACAAAAATACAGAGATTTATTATGTAAATATTAGTTCGAAAATTTCATCAAAACGAAATGACAGTTAATCATTTTGACAATTAATAGAAAAGAGAGAAGTCAAAATTACACACCATAAAAAAAAACTAAAGTTTGGGAAAGAGTATCTGATATTCATTTTGACGTTTCCTGGTTCGGTCTGAAATAAAAGTGGTCAACTAAAACGAAAGAAAAATGGGTGCAATCGAAATAATTGATTCTCAAAATGAAATCGCTTCACAAATTACCAGATCTTTTTCAAACTATAAGAAATCGAAAGCAAGAATTACAAAGTCATACATTGAAACAAGATTGGAATTATTGGAGTCGAATTTAAAAATTTTTAAAGGTAACCATTTTGAGATTATAAAACTTGCTACTGCGGATGAAAAGAAGAACTTGAATTACTTTAAAAAGGATTGTTACTATACATGTGAAGATACTTATCTCGAATTTAAGACTATGATGAAAGAACAGTTCGACGAATTATCTTCTCATGCGTCAAATTCTTCGCAGCAAGACACACCAACTAAAGCTCTAAGAACCAGACTTCCAGCGATAGAAATACCTGCATTCTCTGGAAGCTATAATGATTGGACAGGTTTCTATGATTTATTTAAGTCTCTGATTCATGAAAACTCTGAATTAAGTAACATACAGAAGTATCACTACTTAAAAAGTAATTTGAAGGGAGAAGCAGAGATTTTACTGCGACAATTTCCTCTGACGGAAGCTAACTATGACAAGGCACTTGAAGTTTTAAAAGCAAGATATGATAACAAAAGACTCATAGTGCACGCACATATCACACGCTTACTCGGTCAAAAGAAGCTGAGTATAGAATCGTCCAAGGGGTTACGCACATTGTTGGATACAACATGTGAATCAATGAACGCATTGAATAATGTTGGCGTTTCCACCACAAACTGGGATCCTCTTATTACGCACATTATTGTATCGAAATTTGATTTAGAGACTCAACGCTTATGGGAGCAGAAGCTAGGGGGCTCTACAGAAGTTCCAACTACCAAGCAGTTACTTGAATTTATGGAAATGCGATTCAGATCTTTAGAGGCATTAACAGTTACTCAGCAAAGCCAAGTAAGAGAAGCTGTCTATCGACAACAACCAATTAAAATGTTTAAGACCAACATTCAAGTTGTTTGTTCGCTTTGCAATAAAGATCACTATATTTATAACTGCAAGGAGTTTGTAGCCTTGACCCTAGAAGAACGCAGAGATGCCGTTAAAGAAAAACAACTGTGTTTCAACTGTCTTGTACCAGGACACAGTGTATTGTTTTGCAAGCAAACCACATCATGCAAAATATGTAAGCGACGTCATCACTCTCTATTACATCTACCATCATATGAAACGAAACAAGCTCATGCTACACAACTTGAAGAAGATGATACAGAGGATAAAGAAGATAAAGACACATCCCAGTTAGCTGTATACAAGGCTGATATCACTGACACACATGTGTTACTAGCTACGGCTTTAGTAAGAGTCTTGGGCAAAGATGGCAAAAAACACACACTGCGAGCGCTGATCGACCAAGGGTCGCAAGCATCTTTCATAACCACGTCAGCAGCTCAACGTCTTGGTTTACGCAAAGAGCACCATTTTAGTAAAGTGACTGGAATAGATCCCAAACTATCGACAGTGTCAAAAGAATTAGTCGGATTTAACATTTTTTCATTCAACAATGACACGCCAATAGTTCATGTTAAGGCTCATGTTTTAAAGTCACTTGCTTCTATATTGCCTCGTCAAAATTTAAGTCTGAAATTGCCATCAGAGATAAGAACATTGTCTTTAGCAGATCCATCATTTTCAAAGCCTGGCGGTATAGATCTGTTGTTAGGAGCTGATATACATGCACAAATAATGATAGAAGGACTTAAGAAGTACGATTTACTGATTGCACAGAATTCGCATCTTGGATGGCTTATTTCAGGAAAAGTTGATGTTAAGCACACTGAAATAAAGGAAGTTTTGTTATTACACAGCCAGCTCGAGATTGATGAAATGTTACAGCGATTCTGGGAGTCAGAAGAATTGAATAACACAAAGAAACGTATACTAACTGCAAGTGAAACAGAGTGTGAGAAAATATTTGAAAAAACACATTCTCGCACTGACTCTGGGCGTTACGTAGTAGCATTACCATTTTTCAAGTATAATGGCACACCGCTCGGAGAAACAAGGTCTCTTGCTGTCAAACGTTTGTTGCAAATGGAAAGAAGATTTCAAAAGAATAAGGTTTTTCAAGAACGATATCAAAGTTTCATGATTGACTATGAGGAATTACATCATATGGAGAAAGTTCCGGTCATTGACCTGAAAAAGCCTGATGTTTGTTATCTCCCACATCACGGAGTTATAAGAGAAGAAAGCACAACCACAAAGCTTCGTGTTGATTTTGATGGATCAGCGGAGTCAAGTACAGGCGCGTCGTTGAACAAGAAGTTATTGATTGGTCCAGCACTACAAGGTGACATAAGAGATGTTTTTTTGAGATGGCGCACGCACAGAATTTGTTTTGTAGCAGACATTCAACGTATGTATAGACAGATTCTAGTGAGAAAGGAAGATCAAGATTATCAGCGCATTCTGTGGAGAAGTAGCCCAGCTGACAGTATTACTGAATATAGGTTGCGTACGGTTACGTATGGCACATCCTGCGCACCTTACCTCGCCATAAAGGTATTGCAACAACTAGCCAATGATGAACGAGGTATGTATCCTAATGCTGCGCGTGTTTTAGAGTCTAGCTGTTATGTTGATGATGTCCTTTCCGGTTGCGATACAGAATTAGCTGCTATTGCATTATGTAAAGATTTGACTGCATTACTGCAGCAGGGGGGAATGGTTCTGCATAAATGGGGATCCAATTCCAAAAATGTTTTAAAATGTGTTAATGGTGATGACAACCAACCACAAGAGTCATATGATATTGTAATGGATAAATCTATAAAGACATTGGGTATTAAATGGAATCCAAGGGAGGATAGATTGGAGTTAGGTTTTAAGTTTTCTGAAAAGTCTAATACAAAAATTACGAAACGGGTAGTCCTTGCTGATATTGCACGAATATATGATCCTTTAGGTTGGATGTCACCTGTAGTAATTGTTGCGAAAGTATTCATTCAACGGTTATGGTTACTTGGTCTTGGCTGGGATGATGAGCTCCCTGACAATCATAAAAGTGAATGGCTTACTTACAGAGAGCAAGTGAACTGTATGCCAATCGTTTATATTCCACGTTGGATTGGGTTTGCTGATACTAACGTTCGAGTTGAGATTCACGGGTTTAGTGACGCGTCGAGTTCAGCTTATGGCGGTGTCGTTTATGTTAGGATTTTTAATAATTGTCAAGTTATAGTTAAGATGCTCGCAGCCAAAACCAAAGTAGCGCCAATTAAACAGCTTTCAATTCCACGTTTGGAGTTGTGTGCTGCAGTATTAACGGCAAAATTGATTGATAATGTGAGAACAAGTCTTTGTGTGTCTGAAGAAAATGTTTATGGGTGGACCGACTCCACCATAGTTTTAGCATGGCTTCAAAAACCACCAAACTCTTGGAAGACTTTTGTCGGTAATCGTGTTGCTGAAATTGTAAGTGTCACTCGTGCTAATAGGTGGCATCATGTTAACACTAATGATAACCCAGCGGATTGCGCCTCTAGGGGTATCACTCCAGCGCAATTGCCAGACTATGATTTATGGTGGAACGGACCACAATGGTTACATGATATTGATAGTAACAGTAATGCCATTACACCTAGTACTGTTTCTCATGAAACTGATTTAGAGTTAAAAAATAATTATTTACAATGTTTAAGTGTTAATGATGTGGAAAATGAATTTATAATTTCAAAATATTCTAGTTTAACAAAACTTAAGAGAATTGTTGCGTATTGTTTACGATTTATAAATGTGTGTAGACAGCGCTTAACAAACAAAGATATTTTAAGGAATGAAATTTCTAATTATTTAACTACGAATGAATTATTACAGTCCACTAATTGTGTTATTAAGATTTCTCAAAATGTATATTTTGTAAATGAATTTTATCAGCTATCGAAAGGTGAAAGTGTCTCAAGGAAAAGTCCATTATATTTTTTACGTCCATTTATTGACCAAAATAATATAATCAGAGTAGGAGGAAGGTTGAAGAATGCTTCAATCGCCTATGACGCGAAACACCCTATTGTTATCTCTGGGAACTCATACTTATCGAAATTAATTATAGATTCCGCTCACAGGAAAACCTTACATGGTGGTCCTTTACTAATGTTAAACATCATCAGATGTACCTTTTGGATAACAAATGTCAAGTCTCTAGTTAAGTCTCATGTTAACCAATGTGTGTTTTGCAGGAGGTATGCACCTAAATTTGCTTCTCAATTGATGGGTAACCTGCCCTCAGCCCGTGTTACGATTGCCAAACCGTTTTCTAATAGTGGTGTTGATTTTGCTGGTCCTCTTCACTTGAAATCTTCAAAGCTTAGGAATGCCACTACATACAAAGCGTACATTGCTGTTTTCATTTGCACTGTAACAAAAGCTATACATCTGGAATTAGTTTCCGAATTATCTACTAGTGCTTTCATAGCTGCATTTAAAAGATTTACTTCTCGCCGTGGGCATTGTGCTCATCTTTATTCTGATTGCGGGACTAATTTCATTGGTGCAAATCTAGAATTAACTAAAATGTTGAATAGGGCTAAAATGTCGTTGCCAGTAGAGTTAAGAGAAATACTAGCATCGGACGGTACCGAATGGCATTTTATACCTCCGGGTTCCCCTCATTTCGGAGGATTATGGGAGGCTGGTGTCCGATCTACGAAGCACCACTTGAAACGCGTGCTAGGTGATACAAAACTAACTTTCGAGGAATATTCTACCCTATTAACTCAGATAGAGTGTTGTCTCAATTCCCGTCCTATTTCTGCTCTAAGTGATTCGGTAGATGATTATGCTGCTTTAACACCAGGTCATTTTTTGATGTTCGGTCCACCTTGTGTAGTTCCTCACGAGAATGTGGCTGATGTGCCAATTAACAGGCTTAACCGTTGGCAACATATTGAGCACATGTTACAATGCTTTTGGAAAAGGTGGATGCAAGAGTATTTAGTCACTCTACAGCATAGATATAAATGGCATTCTCTTAAAAACCCTGTTAAAATTAATGATTTGGTCATAGTAAAAAATGAATGTCTTCCGCCTTCTAAATGGTTACTAGGTAGAGTCATAGATACTCATCCTGGCAATGATGGTATAGTCCGTGTTGTTACAGTGAAATGCGCTAATAGTACCTTTAAGAGACCTATTACGAAATTGTGCTTATTACCTGTCGAGTCTCCTTCGAAGGACTAGTTCGTCCTTGGCTGGCGGCAATGTCTAATGCTGTGTATAAATAATTTAAAAAAAATGCCAATAAAGTTGTTATGTCAACGTATTCAAATGGACGTTTTCTTTCTGTGTGTGATGCGTGTACATAGAGAAACCAAAACTAATAGCTAGCTTCTTTTCAAAATTTATAAAAAAAATTGAGCGATTTTCTGAGAGGCCATTTAAAAAAAAAAGCTTCCAATTGCTTCACTAGATGGCGTTGAATAAGTATGTACATGTCTATGGTATATTTTGGTATGAAACAAATTTAAATTAATTACTTTTTAAAAACCCAAAGGAAACTAATAATATAATAAATAAGTACTACTGTGAGGAACAGAAACGAAATAGGTAAATTTTAAGTATTGTATTGTAAAAAAATTCGTCCTTTTTGGACAGGCGAAGACATCAAGCCATACTGCCAATTCTTGAGTATTATGTATGTTATTATAGTTTCTTATGTTTTCATTAGAATGTAGGTGTGTTACATTCTAATGCTTCTTGGAGTATTTGGCGTCAAGTATGTCGAGTCGGTCTTCTCGGTAATTCTTGCTGAGGTAGTCACCACTACAATAAAACACTCGGCATCACGTTACCGAGATAGCGCATATTTTAAAGGTAAATTTTAAGATTTAGGTAAATAAATAACATCTGTCTGACGTTCCGTTTTACGTAAAAAAAAATAAAACCGCCTTCAAAAAAACCACATCAAAAAAGTAAGAAATAATTCCTCACCAAATAAATAACGTAAGTACTTTGAAGTTGGGCGTGAAACATGTAAATTTTTTTGTTGTTTTTGTTAAAACCCGCCCGACTTCAAAGTACTTACGTTATTTATTTGGTGAGGAATTATTTCTTACTTTTTTGATGTGGTTTTTTTGAAGGCGGTTTTATTTTTTTATAAAAATAATGTGTGTGTGTTAAAAACGTGTTTTCTGGTAAATAGGTATGTGATCAAACTGAAAACCTCCTTTTTCGAAGTCGGTTAAAATACCTTGAGGTATCCCCTTTTTAACAAAACAAGAATCATCTAAATCGGTTTATAAACAAAGGAGTTATGCCTAAATATACGTATTAAATTCACATAAAGTGGTAACGAAAACGACAGTATTTTCAAGATTTCCTGAAAACTACAGAACCGATTTCAAAATTTCAAAAAATGGGACCAACTTGGAAACCAACCTGATGTAATAACGTTTGAACCATTTCAATCGGTTCAGCCGTCTTCGAGTAATCGGTGGACATAAACACAAAAAAAAAAAAAAAAAAAAAAAAAAACATACAGACTATGAAAATTTTATGAGTATAGGAAAAATGTGATAGTAAAAAAAACCACGAGCCCCATAAGTAGCTTTCAGGCGGGATTTTCCTATACTTACAAAAATTGCATTGTGAATGCATAAAAATAATTTAAAATCTTATAACATTTTATGAGTTGAAAAAAACGAGATAAAGGTGAGCCATCTACCACTACATCCAATGCCCACCTGCAAACCTCATTAGAAATTCAACAAACAAACAAATGTACCCGGGGAAATCAATAACATTATCTTTTAGTAATTGCCCCAATATGACCGAATGTAAATTTTATTAATTAAATTAATTGTATAATATCCATCATATACTTTTATTTTATGATATCGCTTCGCTTTCTTACGTTTTCCTAAGCCAAGTACTAAATAATAATAATATAAAGAAATAAAACAATAAACGTATCGTAATAACCATGTTTGTATATTAATCAAATCCAAGTAATCATTTTAGTATAGGCATGTATAGGTAATCAGTTTTATGGTAAAGAATTGATAATTGATGGATGTTAACTTTATTGAAATTCAGAAGTATGGCAAATAATTTTATGTAATTCGATAGCAATGGCAAATGAAACGTTATTTCTAATGAAATTATGACAAATGAAATTATGGGCAAACATTAGTAAACCCTCGGGCCTCGACTCGACCTTATACAAACCATAGAGAATGACTTGGTGAACGAAACACAAAGTACAGTCGCCAGCACGTCAGGTTATTACAAACTGTCTCTTTAAATAAAATTCAACCTAATCTTCAACACAAAGAGTTCAGGTGGCCTACCAAAAGCTCTTATAGCAGTTATTTTTAAGTTGAGAGAGTGAGACGTAACTCTTTGCCTATGTAGTGCTTGCTGTATGTCGTTTATATTAAGTTTTGATCACTAGAGGGCGTTAAGTCAATATTTGAATAGGTTCTGTATTTACTCTAAAATCATACAAACTTATTTATTCGTGTAAAATATAATACATCAATAAAATTGTTTAAACTTACATGGCCATTATCACTATAATTATTATGAAAAAAAAACATGGTAAAGATCCCGTTTTCATAATTTATAGCTAAGTATATAAACAAATAAAATAAATTACAAAAGTCGTAGAATAAATTAAGGACTTCTTAAATATTATGGTGGTTTATTTGTAAAAAAACTCGTGAAAATGTTCCAATATTTACTAAAAACTAAACAGCAATAAATTAAATACGTGTAGTTTATTAATTATTTCATATCGAATACAGAAACTATTCCGAATATTTATTCATATCGAGTCAAATACTTCGTACAATATCAACACCTAATACATTACCTAATCTAAATATTTATGCACTCATTCAATAGGTACCTATTTTCGTAACGATCCAAATATCGCGTATCGAAATACTGAATAAATATTAGGAATAGGTATTTGGATTAGGTACTTTTAAATATTAGGATTAGGTGGATTAGGTACGGATTTTACCTAATCCAACCCATCTCTACCATCTTGTAACCATGACAACCATGTTATGTAATAGACTCTACACACGTTCCGATCCGACAGCCGATTTGGTCTGCTCCAGACCAAATCTGGGACCGTACTCTGAAACGCTAATAGCATCTACACACGTTCCGACCCGACTGCCGATTTGGTCTGCTCCAGTGGACATAAGGTTGAAATTTATTTAAAGAAATTTGACAGTTTGTAGTAACCTGACGTGCTGGCGACTGTAAAGTCCATTCGCTTAGATAGTGTCGCCCTTTGATCGCGCCGCCTTTACACGTGCCGCTGCTTTTTAAAGGATGCCGCCGCATAAACAAAAGAAGCCGCGTGCGGCGTACACCCGAAAATGGAATTGGATTTTGGGACTCGGCATTTAATTATATTTTCTTAAATAATCTATGTTTATTATAAATACAGGTGGTAACGACGGTTATGACTCGTGACAATTCGAGCAATGATAAGTAATCATAATAATCATATAAAAAAATTATAAAAATTATTATTATTTGTAAATCACTTATTTAACTTCCTTTTATATAAAAATATCCAAATTTTCATTAAAATTGACTTTGGTACTCAACTTGAGTGTATTATTTTATATCTGCATTTTATAGCAAGAGCCACAATGCCGTGCGGGTGTACCGACACTATCTAACCGAACGGACTGTACATACTTCGTTCAACGCCATGTAGGTAGTGAAGCTTTTGGAAGCTTTTTTTTTAAATGGCTTGTCAGAAAATCGCTCATTACTGGTTACTGGCACGCTTTTAGTTTCCTCTTTCCCTTACCATTACACTCTTTACTTGACAGTATGGTGTTTACATTAAAATTTATTTCGCCGGTCCCGAAATGGACGAATACAATACAAAATTATTTAAATTTAGTTTTGCTTACTTTTGGCAGGCCTACCTATTTCACTCCCCGAGTCGGCTCGAAAACGCGGCGGCAACGCCGGCGTTGTAAATCCATAGAAATTAGGTCCGCAAAAGAGCTAGAATATATGCGATAGAAAGAGATGCAACGACAACGAATGGCCGTTCGTAATTTGCCTGCGCCGTACAAGCTGAATTCTACTTTATTGCGTTATAGTTAGAGTTGCTATTTATTTAAATGACTTAGCGGAGTGAGCTATCTGTTACATAGTAACTATTTAGTAATCTGTGCTTCTGGTCTATATTTCAGGAATTCCTTGACTACGAGCTCGATATCAGCCTGGAAGTCGAAGTCGCCGAGGTGGACGGCGAGGTGGAGTTTGACGACGACCTTCAAGCTTGGAAAGTCGAACCGTCTCGGGTGACCTTGAGCAGTAGTTATGATAAATTATAAATTACTATTCTTAAGCGAATTCCCCGTGTTTTTGGATTTATATGGTTCCTTCTTGGGCTTTGTTCATAGGCTCTCCAATCCCGTAGTTGGTTCTCCAGCCTCGCCACCTCGACTGCCAAGCAGTGCCGTATCACCCGTAACGTAAGTTTTTTTGAAATAATAGTTCCTAAGGGTGGTATTCCATTTATCAAAGATCTTTGTCCAATATTGCATTTGATCAAAGGAACACCACTCTTATTACCATAGTACTAAGGGTGAATCAAGGGTGAATCAAATTTCTTGGATCCAAGAAATTGGATAAAATATTTGATAAGTGGAATACCTCCCTTAGTACTATAGTAATAAGGGTGGTATTCCTTTGATCAAATGCAATATTGGACAAAGATCTTTGATAAATGGAATACCACCCTAAGGTACATCATCATCATCATCATCAGCCATTTAATGTCCCCACTGCTGGGGCACTGGCCTTCCTTATGGATGAATAAGGAGAATGAGCCATGACCCACCACGCGGGCTCAGTGCGGATTGGTGGGTATTAACGACTGCAAGTGCAGCCGGGACCAACGGCTTAACGTGCCTTCCGAAGCACGGAGGAGCTCGAGATGAAAAGTTTTTTCACCCATCCCGTGACCGACCACTGCGAACGTTGCTTAACCTCAACGATCGCAGGTACGGTTTATCTTAATAGCTGAGTAAAATAATTAAACAAATAGATTTAAATTTTATATTGGAATGTTAGTATGTATGTATAAATATGTGTTAGTAAGTTATACTTAACTACAATATTATTAGTACAACTAGCTTCCCGCCTGCGGCTTCGCCCGCGTGGACTACACGCACGACACGACGTTATCCCGCGGGAGTGTGATACTTTTCCGGGATAAAAAGTAGTCTATGTTCCTCTCCAGGCTACAAAGTATATACTTATGTCCCAAATTTCAGCCAAATCCGTTCAACCGTTCTGGCGTGATTGAGTAACAAACATACGAACATCCAAACATCTAAACTTTCACATTTATAATCATCATCATCATCATGTCAGCCGAACGACGCCCATTGCTGGGCATAGGCATTTATAATATTAGTAGGATAGTAGGATAATTCATCAACCAACCATTAGAATTTTATGAAATTGTCTTTCATCTGGGTTTTATTAAAGCTAGGGAATTTTGCAATATTGGAGGAATAAAATTTTTTCAGCCTTGTTTTTTTTTCTCAGAGACGATGCACCGGCAGTTTCTGCCAACGCGCGGGGAAGAGGTGCCTCCGTTCGAGGCGGACGAGGCGGAGGAAGGGCGGGTCGCGGATCCCGCCGCGTTCCCGCCACGTGGTGCTCGGGGGACCCCCTCCGGGTGATGTATGTTTGCGATGAGGATGTGCCTGACGATTTGCGTGCGGGTATTATGAGTGTGTATGAAAAGCGACGACAGGCACAACAAAGATTGGCTGCAAGGAGAAGGGCTGCGAGAGTTGATGTGGATGATGATGAATTTTTTGATGCCGATGACGGCAGAGATGCGGCCCTGTTTGATGGAGAGGAGTCCGCCCTAAACTTTGATTGGCGTCCTATGGATTCCTTTCGAGGGGTTAGGGAGGAATTCCTTCCCCAGCAAACGGACCCGACTGTCTCATCGGCAATTGCACTAGAGGCGTTTCGTCAGTATTGGGACGATGATGTTTTGTCGCATATCGTTTCGGAAACGAATCGATATGCCGCAATTCATGCTAACCCGGACTGGTATAATACGAACATTCCTGAGCTCCTCGTCCTGTTCGCATTCTGGGTAATGCTTGGCATTATCCGTATGCCATCGATCAAGTCCTGCTTCACTACCGAACCCCTCCTATACACTTCCTGTTTCCGGAAGATGTTTACGAGCGGCAGGTACTTACGTTAAATTGTACAGAGCGTTACATTTTAACGATCCTGCCCTTGCAAACGCCTCCAAAACCTTTGCCCTCGATCCCATCATATCCCACCTAAACTCTAAGTTCCAATCCTGTTACATCCCGCGCCAGGAGATTTGCATCGATGAAAGTTTGACCCTTTGGAAGGGCAATCTAGCTTTTCGCCAGTACATCAAGACTAAGGCTGCCAAATTTGGCATTAAGACCTTTGAACTGTGCGAGTCTGCTACCGGCTACCTGGTCATTCTTTATTTACACCGGCAAAGACTTCGTTCCTGATCCCACTCTCCCAGCGTCACTGCTGAAAAGCACGGCGACTGTGTTGAGGCTTATACGTCCTCTTCTCAACAAAGGCTATACCTTATTCATGGATAACTGGTTCAATAGCCCCCTATTAACCAGATATCTCAAACGGAATAAAACCGATGTTGTGGGTTCCATCAGAGTAAATCGTCAGCATTTACCTGCATTGATCACGCAATGTAAATTGCAACCTGGTCAATTCACTGCACGTCATTCAGGAGACATGACGATCATGGCCTACCATGATAGGAAGAAAATTACCCTCGTTTCTACTTATCATGGCACTGAGACTGCTCAGCCTTCTCCAAAACCATACCAGCTCACTCCATGGAAACCACAACTGGTTCTTGACTACAATGCGAGCATGGGGGGTGTCGATCTGAAAGACGGCATGCTTGAAGCACACCTACTGGAGAGAGAGAAATGTAAACTGTGGAACCTTAAGCTCTTCAAGCGTTTGTTAAATGTTTCGATTTTAAATTCAAGGATCTGTCGTGAAAGCATAATTGGCAAGCGTGTCAACCACACTCTTTTCCGCCTTGAGCTAGTCGACCAGATCCTCAAATCTTGTTTGTCTCTTGTGCCCAAACCTCGTCAATCTCCTCAGCCACCTCCGTCGGACTCCCATCTGACCACCAACAAGCATTGGCCTAGCACCATCGCCAAACGCTTAGCCAACGGGAGGGCAGCGCGTCGCAAATGCATAATTTGCAAACGCTGTACACCATCTTACTGCAGTGAGTGTGACGTAGGTTTGTGCGTAGTATCTTGTTTCGGTATCTATCATAATAAGTAAGTTTTTTTTTTTGCCCTTTTGCATTTTTTTTCTCTAAAGCACACCAGCCCCCCTAGCATGACCAACAAAATTCGATATGATATGATAAGTTATCCTGTTTATCTGTCAAAAGACTATGGGTTTTGACGTTTGAATGTCGATAAGTCGCTCTATCATGCGATACATATCACGTTTTGGGTGGTCATGCTAGGCTTACTGAAACATTAACTTTCTAGCATACATAACCCGAGCATTCACATGATTATGAGTCTGTTCCCCCTAGTACGAGTTCAATCATAAAACATCACGCACTTAACATATTACAGCACGTATACACCTCAAAATATACACCCCTTTGTTGAATTTCCTGAGTTTGTATTATACTCGTTTCTTAATAATACTGTCGAAACGTAGGAATAATTGTAGATAATGGAGGATATTGTCTGAAAGAGAAGGATGGACGTTTGTATTATATATTGTTGTGTCATGTATTGTTTTTCAACCGATTTCAATAAAAGTAGGCTTTTACAATTTGACTGTATTTTTTATGTATGATGTGATATTTCAATGTTGTAAGTCTCAATGGTTTCGCATATCATTTTTACTAAAACTGAGTTACTACTTTTCAATATAATGGGGTAATACTTGTTGAATTGAAGTCGGTTGTTGTTTTTTATAATTATCATACTAATTATTGTTGTAAGTACCTACCCATGAACATGATATAGTTTTAAAAAAATAAAATTTGTTTAGAAGTTAAATTGAATTGTATTACTCAAACTTTCACAGTTAAGTGAGAATCTTGTCCTGTGCAAATACCTAAAATGCATGAATGTGTGTCGCATGTTTGAAAGAGAATGTAAGTATGAAGGAAAATTATATTTAGTTAATTTTGATTATTATTAGTTTAAAATTGTCAAAACATAAATTTGTAATGGAATTTCTTTGGAATGGAATGTACGATTTTATCAATTCTAAGAGTAATCTACAGGTATTGAAATAGTCTTGAATACGTAATGATTTATTTGGATCACCAAGGTACGAATAATGTGGCCTAGTTTATACCGCCGCTACTATTGCATATTTTAACATAACATACTTTTTTGTAGATATTGATGTCTTCTATAAAACTGTAGTATATTACTTTGGTCTATTGTCAATAGTTTCAGCAGCGTACGCGTTATAAAGTTTTTTTCGTATCTTTTTTCACACCTTGAGTTACATTATCTAAGTTTTGATGCGGATCCCTAACTTTTTCAAAATATTCTATAGCCTATGTTAATCAGGGATAATATAGCATTCTAAAAGTGAAAGAATTTTTGAAATCGGTCAATAAGTTTATTCGTTACATACCTGAATACTTACATACAAATCTCTCCTCTTTATTACTTACAAGCTTTTTATTAACTTGCCATATTAGTTAGTTAGTTCGTAGGTATGTTAGTTAGTTAGTGGGGGACAAATCTTGAAAGCTTAATTTGACCCACTTCCCAGTGTCCGATGGAGCTGAAGTTTTGTATACAGGTACCTACAGTACAGTACAGTCAGCAAAAAAGCTTGTCATAATTTTTTTTTTTACTAAAAACTTTTTTTATATATTTTTTTAGCATCAGTATCATGTATACAACTACCTCTGAGCCGGAATGGCATGACCAAAACAACACCCTGTATAGTAGATACAGATATAGACTAGCCTTCGCCCGACTACACGACGATATCCCGCGGGAACCTAATATTGTCCGGGATAAAAAGTAAACTATGTCACTCTCCAGCTCCCAAACTATCTCCATACCAAAACTCACGTCGATCCGTTGCTCCGTTTTGGCGTGAAAGACGGACAAACAATTTACGTTAAATGTTTGACAGCTGGTTTGTATGGGAAAGAAAAGTGTTGTTTGTTCTCTAGTATGTCATGCTCACTATACACATTTCTGCGGTGGTGTCGTATGAGGCGGGTCGTTACGTTCCCTAAAAATATGGTTAAGCGAAGCGATGGCTGGTTCATGCGTCATGCTCGTGAACGGGTGCCGCCAGTGAGAATGGGTCTACTCATGACTGCTTGTCTTAACGTGTAGTTAAATATTATATTTTATATTCGAATTTGTGGCACAACTAGCAATTTTCTTATTAGTAATCTTAATATGAATGAGATGTATGCCCATTAAAGTATCTGATTAAAACCTCTTGCTTAGTTAAAAACTGTTTACTGTTATATTATAATGTGATAATATGTTAGGCCCGATATCACCAATGATATTTAAACGCCATTAACGCTAAATGTGTTTAAAACGTATTTCTGTCTTTGTCACATTCAAACAGCTGACAGGGACAGAACTATGTTTTAAACACGTTTAGCGTTAATCACGTTTAAATATCAGTGGTGAAAGTCACCCTAAGAGCAAATGTAACTAATTAAATTAAGTATTTATTCTCTATTGTGATGGAAAGTGACCTTACTAATGTGTGAAGGTCATTTTTCAATTTGACGACTCTGTATGAAATAAAACGGGGAGATAAAGATTGCCCTTGACGAGTTTCTTGCCGGTTCTTCTCGCAAGGTCTCCCGCCGTAGGATTTGCGAACCGATGGCGTAGCTTATTTGACGTTCATAAGTGTTGTTACCTCAACCTAAATAGAATAAAAAAGATTGAATTTTGTTTTTTTTTTTTTAATTTTGTACTATTTTCTACGCAATTTTTATGTTTTTTCTCTTGAAATAAAGAGTTTTATTATACTGTCAATTATCTGTTTCATATATATTCTCGATGGACTTGTGTGCGACGCATCCCCAGTGCAATTTATGGTCATTCAAAAGAAATTTCATCCATTTCGGTTTAGTAGTTTTGGCTTGGGCTTGATTGAGTAAAAACATCACATTGTAATATTAGTTAGTTTTTCCTATCAGATAGACCGGACTAATAGATATACGTATGAAAGAAGAAAAATAAAATTCTATAAGACGTACATTCGACATGTAGGTATGTAGGGTAGTAAAGTAATCGATATTTTACTATGATTTACGTAAATAACTCTAGTACCGTGATTAGCGAACACTAAGTCGATTTTTTTTTATCGATAACATAAAGTTATCGACCATTACTACTTTCTATGTTTTCAGACAAAAATTGGTTCATTTTAATTGATATATTTTCTGTTTTTCTCTATGAAAATGTAGTAAAATGCCTTTAAAAATAGTATCGAAAATGAAATCTAGGTTTTCTCAATAATATTGGTCGATTTACAGGTAAATCTGCGACTTAAGGACTGGACTCAAAATGGCTGATGATGAAGCTTTAAGCCGGTTGCAATGGGCGATTTTCTGAAAGCTCGCTCACTAGATGGCGCTGTCCCACCTATGCAGTTAGAAGGAACGGAACGTTATAAATTTTACTTTGACGCGACTTTTTTCACGTAAAACGAAACGTCAGACAGATATTATTTATTTACTTACCATAATCTATAAATTTACCTATTTCGTTTCTGTTCCTCACAGTAGTACCTATCAGTACTTATTTAATTTATTATTAGTTTCCTTTGGGTTTTTAAAAGGAATTAATTTAAATATGATTCATACCAAAATATACCATAGACATGTGCATACTTCGTTCAACGCCATCTAGTGAAGCTTTTGGAAGCTTTTTTTTAAATGGCCTCTCAGAAAATCGCTCATTATGTACCAAAAATATTTTTATATAAGTACCTAATTATAGTTGCAAAACTTCGGACTGTAGGTAAATGAATTAGCTGGATGTTTTACCCAGGGTTCGAGAATATATATCAATGGATATTTATATACATATCTGATTTTTTTTACCTCCGCGTCTCGCATTTCTAATATTTACGTCTATATTAAGTACTTACCTACTTAAGTATATTTTTTTTTACAGTTATCTCTCAATATTGATAAGGAAAAATTACGAGAAGTATTTAGTTATGCTGGTACTGTTGTCAGTGTGTTCATATTGCCATCAAACAGTAGCAAGAATGACGGCGTCAAGAAGAGTGCTAAAATTGAATACGATCATCCTGTGGAAGCTGTCCAGGTAAAATAATAAATAAATTATAATTTTCTTACAATTACACTAATTATCGAGCACAGTAAACTGTACAAACTTTATAATAGATAATATATGAGTACTTTATATTCTTTTTGTTTATAAATATATACATACCTTATATACATAGAAAACACTCAGACCAAGACAAATAGAAATGTAATATACAACTTGACTTCTTGTCCGGGCCCTATACCATCCTTTATCGCAATATTGAAGTAATGTTGATTAAAACACTGCGTATAGCGCCATCTCTTTCACAATCTCTCTTTGAAATTGCTTTAAGGAGATGGATATTCCCCCTAACGCCATATCACCTTCAAAATGCCACCCCTAAATTCGCACTTAAGCTAATAGAAGAAAGGATAAATCATGATTAAGTAATAAAATGTAATAATCATCAATTGTTGCTCGTGTGCGACCTGCCTACAGCGACAATGTTTATTACAGTTATCAAATCAGCCTGCTGGTTTGCGCAGATTTGTCGACGACGGCGTCGAGGGCCGCGTCGACGACGGGGGAGTCGCAGCCGCCGGACACCGGCTCGCCGATTATCGCCGGAATTACCTGTCGACAATAAACATATTATTTTGAACTAGCTGTTGCCCGCGACTTCGTACGCGCGGTCTAGTGACTTTTGTGTTAGTTTAGTGTGTTTGTTGCCTAGATTTCATAACGGTCTTCTTGAAGTCCTATTTTCTACTAAAAGTGTCTAAAGAATATCGAATACGCAGGCTAGGGTATGAACATGGTATGTTGTTATGATATGCTGCATGAACTTAGTCGAGCCCTCATTCATAGATCTGTCCGTCTGTCAAGAAACTTTTTCTCAAGAATGCGTGGGAGGTATCAAGCTGAAATTTATATCAAATTAAATACTTCAAGTCTGCAATCCCTTAGCGCCAAGAAAAAAAATTAAACTTCTCTTCTCTTCTTCTTAAACCAAATCAAAAGGGCCACTTGCAGCAATACTTTTCTTCCGTTAAATCTCGATTTTATTTTAAATCCCATTTAGCTACTTGTTGTTACCGATCCCGATTTAAATTTAAACCGCTATCTAGGTCGGCTTAGGCTGTTAAATCTCGATTTACAGTAAGTTGTGATAGCTTATCTGTATTTTCATATTGTTTTTATACGCAAAAATGCATTTATCACATCACACATAACAGTGTAATAATGATAATGATTATTTTGAAGAGCCGTCCTTTGTTCTTCCACGTTACCTACTTGCTAGCGGGCAATAGATCTATTCTACGCGAGGTTCATAAGACTGAACCACACCAAACGATCCATCTTGGATTGGCCAACCACGATCTCAGATTGGGGAACATGGATCGTGAATCTAATTTATTCTCTTGGATCGCACGAGGCACGTCCACTCCTGACCACTAATATGGAGCTCCAGTGGAGCGCACTCTTGTATTATTTTGAATTTAAAGCGCAGAGAACATCTCAAAAACATTTTGGTCTCATCTAGCGCTTGGAGACTTGGACCTTAGCTGGGCTAGCGTGGCTGATCCGGGTGCACACCACTAACCTCTCGATGGCATTGCTACCGCAGTACCTAATCGCGTGAGACCAACCGCCTGATTCACGAACCATCGGAAACGCTCCCGACAGCGGAATGTATGCCCTGTCTCTTTCACTCACTATAGAATAAACAAAGACCAAGCATAGAATTCGAATCCGAATCCGTTTCCGACGGGTTGTGAACCAGGGGGCAGGTCAGCTGTGTCTACACTAGAGGTGGCCCCTTTTTTATGGTTATTAAAAGAATTCACCTACTAAAAACGTATACCTTTAACCCGGGATTTCCCAGTTTTCATTTTGAATTCCGGGATTTTCCAGTTCTATTCCTGCACTAGTGCAGCAGGTAGCTTCGTACCTAGTACCTGTTCTCCTAGCATGACGAGGATCTGCGTGACCTTCTTGGTGGGCTCCAGCTCCTGTGGCATGGGCAGGGGCTGCAGCATTTGATAGCTCCTATCAGCGGTGTCTGCATGTGGCTCCGTACCCCAGTACCTGTTCTCCTAGCATGACGAGGATCTGCGGTACCTTCTTGATGGCGTCTAGCTCCTGTGGCAGGGTGTGCAGCTGTTGATAGCTCCTATTAGCTGTGTCTGTATGTGGCTCCGTACCCGAGTACCTGTTCTCCTAGCATGACGGGGATCTGAGCGACCTTCTTGATGGCATCCAGCTTCTGCGGCTGGGGCAGGGTCTGCAGCTGTTGATAGCTCCTATCAGCTGTGTCTGCATGTGGCTCCGTACCCGAGTACCTGTTCCTTAGCATGACGAGGATCTGCGCGACCTTCTTGATGGCCTCCAGCTCCTGTGGTGGGGGCAGGGACAGCGGCAGTTGATGGCTTCTGTCAGCTGTGTCGGCATGTGGCACCGTACCCAAGTACCTGTTCTCCAAACATGACAAAGATCTGCGCGACCTTCTTGATGGCCTCCAGCTCTTGCGGTGGGGGCAAGGGCAGCGGCTGTTGACAGCTCCTGTCAGCTGTGTCTGCATGTGGCTCCGTACCCGAATACCTGTTTTCCCAGCATGACGAGGATTTGCGCGACCTTCTTGATGAACTCCAGCTCTTGCGACAGGGGCAGGGTCTGCAGCTGTTGATAGCTCCTATTAGCTGTGTCTGTATGTGGCTCCGTACCCGAGTACCTGTTCTCCTAGCATGACGGGGATCTGAGCGACCTTCTTGATGGCATCCAGCTTCTGCGGCTGGGGCAGGGTCTGCAGCTGTTGATAGCTCCTATCAGCTGTGTCTGTATGTGGCTCCGTACCCGAGTACCTGTTCCTTAGCATGACGAGGATCTGCGCGACCTTCTTGATGGCCTCCAGCTCCTGTGATGGGGGCAGGGACAGCGGCAGTTGATGGCTTCTGTCAGCTGTGTCGGCATGGGGCTCCGTACCCAAGTACCTGTTCTCCAAACATGACAAGGATCTGCGCGACCTTCTTGATGGCCTCCAGCTCTTGCGGTGGGGGCAAGGGCAGCGGCTGTTGACAGCTCCTGTCAGCGGTGTCTGCATGTAGCTCCGTACCCGAATACCTGTTTTCCCAGCATGACGAGGATTTGCGCGATCTTTTTGATGAACTCCAGCGACAGGGGCAGGGTCTGCAGCTGTTGATAGCTCCTATTACTGTGTCTGTATGTGGCTCCGTACCCAAGTACCTGTTCTCCAAACATGACAAGGATCTGCGCGACCTTCTTGATGGCCTCCAGCTCTTGCGGTGGGGGCAAGGGCAGCGGCTGTTGACAGCTCCTATTACTGTGTCTGTATGTGGCTCCGTACCCGAGTACCTGTTCTCCTAGTATGACGAGGATCTGCGGTTCCTTCTTGATGGCTTCTAGCTCCTGTGGCGGGGGCAGTGGCTGTTGATAGCTCCTATCAGCTGTATCTGCATGTGGCTTCGTACCCGAGTACCTGTTCTCCTAGCATGACGAGGATCTGCGCGACCTTCTTGATGGCCTCCAGGTCCTGCGGCGGGGGCAGCGGCTGTTGATAGCTCCTATCAGCTGTCTCTGTATGTGGCTGCGTACCCGAGTACCTGTTCTCCATACATGACAAGGATCTGCGCGACCTTCTTGGTGGGCTCCAGCTCCTGCGGCGGGGGCAGGGGCTGTAGCCGTTAATAGCTCCTGTCAGCTGTGTTTGTATGTGGCTCCAAACCCGAGTACCCGTTCTCCGAGCATGACGAGAATCTGCGCGACCTTCTTGATGGCTTCCAGCTCTTGCGACAGGGGCAGGGTCTGCAGCCGTTGATAGCTCCTATTAGCTGTGTCTGTATGTGGCTCCGTACCCCAGTACCTGTTCTCCTAGCATGACGAGGATCTGCGCGACCTTCTTGATGGCCTCTAGCTCCTGCGGCGTGGGCAGCGGCAGGCGCGCGTCCTGCGTGTGCGCCGCCAACCGCGAGCTCAAGTCAGATACTGCTGACAGCTGGTGCGGCTCCGACTCGTGGTGCAACTGGAGACATTTTGTACACGTGAGTTGTAAGCACTAACATCCTGCATGGTATAGGTATCTACTGTTTATTTGATGATTAGAATGATCAAATGAATAGTAGTTTTTCATTATCTGCCTAGTCGGTAACCACAGTTTTGAGATTTTAAAAATAATTTTATGCATTCACAATGCAATTTTTGTAAGTATAGGAAAAATATGATAGTAAAAAACCACGAGCCATATAAGTAGCTTTCAGGCGGGATTCGTACCCGCGCCTCCGGGGATCCGGCCCGATGCTCTGACCAACGAGCGGATACGAGGGTTTCCTCACATTGATGAAGCAACGCTGGCCTACAGCGTAACAAGTGATAGCAAAATTCGACGAGTCGTGTAAGCCTTTCAGTAGCTTAATTGGTCAGAGCATCGGGCCGGATCCCCGGAGGCGCGGGTTCGAATCCCGCCTGAAAGCTACTTATATGGCTCGTGGTTTTTTACTATCACATTTTTCCTATTCTCATAATCTCTCAAGTGTCTTGAAGTACCCGAATATGAACTCACAGCAGGTCCAGCAACCGCCGCCCCCAGGACCAAAGCCAGGACGATGACCGACGCACGCAGAGGCGCCATGACTGCGGCTGCATCGGCCACTGCAGCCATATAAACCGACCATAATGGCACCACTTAGCTGACAATCGGGATCATTTCAAAAATTACGCTTGTTTCATAATTTGCCATATTCTGTCAACTCGTCGGAAATCAAATTTTCCCTTTGGGATTTCCCACGTGTTATTGTAGGAAAAAAATTAAATTACTTTATTTTTTAGAATAATCATTTTCAGATGTCAGTTACTGACGACTTGTTTTAAGAGAAACAGGATTGATCTAGTCTTATACTTATATGAACCTATTAACATTTAAAAAACCAATCATTACCGTGTTAACTTGTTATAAATACTGGTTTTCTATATTAAGGTTAACCCAACATTATTTCCTCATTCAGTCTTAATTCAATTGAAGATGAATTTGCAAACTTGTGTGTTCTTTTTATCACAATTACTATATACTTCCTACATGTATAAATGAACATAAACAATCATAATCTCGTGGTTCATCAGTAGTTAATGAATAAATTACAAAAACAATGGACGCAGACAAGACAATAATATTAACAATGGTCGACAGACAGCCCGTCGACATGGCGGTCGGTGGAGCGTGATATAAAGATGACTGTTGGTGGCTCTCACATTGCTAAGTACCTGGTCAAATCTAGACCGTCCTGGCGTTCCATGTGAAGCTATGTGAAGCCAAAGAAGTCTCTTCCCGACTCACTCACGATCAACCATTGATTGGCTTAACGTCCACTAAGCCAGTAGGTAGAAGCTAGATGAACTTATCTGAATTTAATAAATGAAAACACCTTTAGTTCTTATAAACATTTCTACGGTGGTGGCGTGTGAGGCAGGTCGTTACGTTCCCTAAAATATGGTTGAGCGAAGCGATGGCTGGTTCATGCGTCATGCTCGTGAACGGGTGCTGCCAGTGGGAATGGGTCTGCTCTTATCTGCTTGCCTTAAAATGTGTTTTCTTTTGTTTTTATTCATTTTATTAAGAATTACATTTGAAACATGTATGGCGCAAATTGCAGTATATAGTAGAATTGTCTTTTGTTTTAAACTAGAGTTCCTAAGTAACTGAAAATTGTTCACCGCTATGATCATTAGTTCGCCTATACTTAACTGTATTTATCATAACCCATTGTGTAATTGTGATGGAAACTGACCTTAGTCATACCATGTTAAGGTCATTTTTCAATTTGACGACTCTGTATGAAATAAGACAGGGAGAAAAAAACAACCCTTGGAGTTTCTTGCCGGTTCTTCTCCAAGGCCTCCCGCTGTAGGGTTTGCGAACCGATGGCGTAGCTTCTATGACGTTCACAAGTATTGTAAATAACAATCTAAATTGAATAAACAAATTTGAATCTTGAATCTTGAATCTATAATAACTTTTGTGCACCAAAGGACTGCAGCTCTATATTTTTTGTATTCAACAAAATATTTAAAGTTCTTTTACAGAAAATAATACAAATCGCAAGCGGCAGGAAAAATAACCTAATGATCTGCATTGTGAAGTGGTGGGTAATAAATAACAGGTAAGTAGTAATTAATGTATGAATCCTAAAGATAAGCGTCAGATTAATGATCGCTAATAAAGATTAACTAATATTCAGGTAAGGAAATAACCAGCCTCAAAGGTCAAAACAAACATTTAAACTTAAACGTCACTGAATCTATTTTGGGCCAACTGCAAAATATTTGTCACGTTGGGAATGTGAAAAAAAATGGAAACTTTTATTAATAATTAAGCCTGATAAGTATAAGAGTGGCGAGACAAGTCACGTTTGTGGCTAAGCGAGTTTTTTGACGTCTTTTTGCGGAGTGGAACGTGCGCCTCTTGAGATTTAGTTTTAATTTTGGAAGGATGACCATTTGCCTTTGGTGAGGCTTTGCCTATTTCCGTGATTGATTCTCTTGCTATGATCTCCGTAGGTACGCCGAAGTGGCTAGAATTCTTTGGTATTAAAATTACAGGGAAACTATGTGATAGTTTTGTAGTGCTCTTCAAGTTAAGGTACAAACAAACTTACGATATTGTACGCTGCGGTCAGCAGAACTTGCACGATGTTTTGTTGCATAGTCATAAACTTACGTTAAAAAATAAATTATGTAATAGATAGTATAAGTGTTATATCAGCGAACCGTGTTGGCCGTGTTGCAATGCAATACGCTGGTCGCTGACATTGAATATGCAGAATGTTTTGTAGATACTTAATTACGATCTCAACTGTTCCATCAATAGTAAGTATGCAGAGATGACCTTATGTCGTCGTTCTAAACATGGCATGCAGTTATTGAATTATCAATGTATATAATATTATTTAAAATGTCAAGACTCTTCAAGAGTATACTGTTGACTTGAGTATTCAATGTCTATTATAATAGGTTAAAGATAAATTTTTACAATATCTTTCCACTTAACCTTCACTCTATTGATATTAAATGATTGAGAGGCTGAGGTGGAACCAAGTGCAACAGCTAGTCACCCACTCGCTCAAGTGAACAGCTGAGGATCTCCTCCGATAGCCTAAACATCAAATATTAATGATTGGTTATTTTGGTATTCGTGTTGTTGTCAAAGCGAAGACTTAGCACATACTTATTGGGTGAAGTTTTTCTAATGGCTTCGTGATTATCGACCGACTCGGGATTTCACTCGGCTTTTCGCCTCTGGGTCTCTGTTGAAAAGTCGTTTTTATTATAGAATTTATTCAAACTCACTACTATTAACAACTAGCGGATCGTCGCGGTTTTACCCGCGTGGTATCCGTTCCTGTGGGAATATCTGGATAAAATATAGCCTATGTCAATCGGGAAGAATGTAGCTTTGTAATGGTCAACGATTTTTTTAAATCGGGCCAGTAGTTTCGGAGCCTATACGATGCAAACCAAACAAACAAACAATCAAATCTTTCCTCTATAGATAAACCGTTTATCTTAAGGGCCCAACAGATTATCAGGCCTGTCAGTTAGTCGCAACAGGTTACAAACTCACAGTTCCCTTTCAGGTTTAGGACTGATGGCCAATGCACAGATTGCACAGGCATAATACAATACGTGTTAACAAATAGTCTATTATTAAGTTTTATATAAATATATGTATGTTAGTTTGTAAGGTATTTATTATATGGGCCTTAAATTGTAAAAAAAATTTGATGCCTGAAATAAATGTTTTTTTTTTTTTTTTTTTTTTTTTTTTTATAATAGTGTGTGGCCGCTGGATGGCGCGGACCAAAGTCGACAGTTATCGGCCGGACAGAAACTACCGACTAAAACTAAAACTGACGACTATCAACTGCTAGTTTGTGACCTCAAAGCCGGTTTTCGATTATTGCCGACAGGCAATGATCGGTCTAGTGTGGGGCCGATGGAGGTCTCGAACGGCAGACGGCACGATCAAAGCTGCAAGCGGCTTGATAGTCTGAGTTCGGAGAGATATAGCAACGACTACTTTTATTCTGTAGGTACCTACTTGGTAGTTATTTTAACTTTAACTTTAACTTTTAGTTTTTTGCATTCACAATGCAATTTTTGTTACTGAAAAATGGAAAATGAAGTATTTAGAAAAAATCGACCGTGAGAGTAGTAATATCTCCACATTGATGAAATTAACGCTGACTATACAGCGAGTAAGAAGTATTGGATAAATTCGACGCTTCTCGTAACGACTCCGTAGCTCAGTGGTTAGAGCAGTCGCCCGGAAAGCGAGAGGTGTGGGTTCGAGTCCCATCGGAGCTGATTGTGAGACGGGTCGATTTTTTCTAAATACTTGGTAGTTGGTAGTTTGAGTTGTCTCATTTTTTGACTTGAATGTGAAATCTTCTCGATAGAATTAAATAAAGAGAAACATTCAACAGTTCCGTGCATGTCGTGTGTAATGCTACTTACTTACTTACGTGCTCTCTCGGTAAACTGGTAGTCACGCGCTGACGCACCCATTGCAATAACAACTGGTAGAGATAAATTGAATTTCACACTCTCATCTATCTGTAGTGGTAGATTGCATAATGCTAAATGCAAGATTACGATGGTTGTTACTCTCTGAAAATCTTGTCAAATAATAACTTTTTACTTTTAATTATGCATTCAGAATGAAATTTTTATTATTTAATTTTTTTTTACTTTTTTGCATTCACAAAAAAAAAACTTGCCATAGTAATTTCTTCTTTAGCGATTGTCAAATATCTGGAAAGGTATTTCTTTCGCGTGAGGGGGTAGTAATATCCTCACATTGATGAAATTAACGCTGGCTATACAGCGTGTAAGAAGTATTTGATAAATTCGACGCTTCTCGTAACGACTCCGTAGCTCAGTGGTTAGAGCAGTCGCCCGGATAGCGAAATTTTTATTATTGAAAATATTGAAAATGAACTACTTATTAGAAAAAATCAACCCGTTTTGCAACTAGCTCTGATTCGGGATTGAGTCCCATCGGAGCTAGTTGCGAAATCGGAACTACTTAGTTGTCGATTTTTTTATTTTACAATATTTTAATAATAATAACCGATGTGAACAGTGTTGAAATTTTCTATCACATAATAAAAACTTCATTCTAAACACCATTAAAATTTATAATCTAACTTCCATTAAGTTTTTCGATAAACTAGTCGTTACGCATAAGAGAGAGATCACAAGTTAGAAAACGAAGACATAGCATAATTTACTTCCCCTTGTCTCAAACTTAGACACCTAAAAAGAGGCAGGTAGGTGTTATCTTATCACGTAAGTACCTACGTATTACTGTAGCATGCTACAGCAAAGTATTGCACCCGTTACCGTAGCACAAGACTAAGTAGCACCGTAGTCATAGCACAGAATAAATAATAGTGGTCATAGTAATAATTTGTTTCTACTGTGCCGTAGTCGCAGATGCACTCGGTAATTGTCTTCGAAGGTAATGTGAAGTTGTTAACACTAACACTGGCATTACGGACGGTTATCCAATCTGTAGGAAGGTCAATGATGCTCGCACGCTCACCTATTACGTTAAGAGGTAAACAATCAATGTTTCCATAATAAACAACGCAAAAACAACAAACCAGGATTTCTTTAAAATAACTGTGGTAGGTACCTACCTTGTTAAGTGACATGAGGCGTAACGTAATGCGACATGTTATTTTTCTATTTCCATGAATACCTAGTAGATACACAAAAAGTCCAATTTCACGCATTAGTCCCAAACTAAATTGCACAGTTAAATAAAATGACATGTAAAACATACCTACTCCAAAAAGTATTGGTCTACTATTTTCTACAATTAAGTCATGGGATTATCTCGGTAATTCTGTTTGTAGGTATTTACAACGCAAAAACAACAAACCAGGATTTCTTTAAAAGAACTGTGGTTGATATGATAAGTGTCATGAGGCGTAAGTAACGTAATGCGACATGTTATTTTTCTATTTCAATGAATAGTAGGAACAAGAAAAAATCCCAAACCAAATGTAGGTACAGTAAAAAAATTAAGTTCAAAAACTAAAACCCGACTACTAAAAATTACGCTCTAAAAAGTATGAAACAAGAAAATATTCTCATCTGAAATTGCCGTGGTCGTATGCCACTTTTCCCTAGAATGAAAATATTGTTTTGTTATAGTAAGGGGCATACGACCACGGCAATTTCAGATGAGAATATTTTCTTGTTTCATACTTTTTAGAGCGTAATTTTTAGTAGTCGGGTTTTAGTTTTTGAACTTAATTTTTATTTATATTATTTTGGGGTCATAATTTTTCGCTGTGTAGTGCCGGCACATAAAAAGAATAGCACTCCCCTCTCTCTTCTCGTGGGTGTCTTAAGAGGCGAAAGAGGGAAAACTGCATCAGGAGATGGGCAGCAGCATCTCCATGTAACAGCAGGCCATACGCGATCGCCAACACTTGGCAGGCCAAGCGTGGCGATTATGGCAACCCCTTCCCCCCAAAATGGCTTTACACCAAAAAAATCAGCCCCACTCCACGGCGACCCCGCTATTCCTAGCTACGGTAGCGGCTATGGTAACGGCGGGGCAGGGGGTGCTGAGAATCCCCGGGTAAGTTGACCCGGCAACCTACAGCACGCGCATATTGCCGAGTGACTCGAAGCTCATAGAGTTGGAAGAGGCTGTTAGTAAGTTACACTGGGACATCATTGGATTATCTGAAGTCTAAAGAGAGGGGAAGGACTCGATTATCCTGCAATTCGGTAACTTACTATACCACCGGGAGGGCGAACAACAGTTCCTAAGTGGTGTCGGAAGCGTGTCGCGCAGGGCAGCGTACCTGATACTCAGAATATCGAAACGGTATTCGCTAAATGTCATACAAGTATGCGCTCCGACCTAAACACATGACGATGACGAAGTGGAGGCTATGCATGAGGAGGTTTCGAAACCCATGCATAGCTATAAAACACACTACACGGTTGTGATGGTAGATTTCAATGCTAAGCAGGCAACGTTGCGGTGATGAGTTGAGAGTGGGGCAATTTGGATTTGGGCAACGAACCGACAGAGGCCAGATGCTGGCAGACTTAATGGAGAGGATGAACATCTTTATGGTGAACTCCTTCTTCAGTAAGCCCGCAAGCTGCAAATGAACCTGGATGTAAAAAACGAGATCGATTTTATCATGTCGACCAAGAAGCACATATTCAATGATGTCAGTGTGATCAACGCTGTTAAGACAGGAAGCGAAAGACTTTGACCAGGTGTGTGTTGCCAGTAATGGATGTGAGACTGGCCTATAGAAGTCAGACGTGGTCTTTTACTATGTATCTCATAAGAAGGCTCAAAGTCACCCAGCGAGCAATGGAGAGAGCGATGCTTGGTATTTCCCTGCTCGATCGAATCAGAAACGATAAGATCCACAGGAGAACTAAAACAACCGACACCGCTCGAAGGATTGCATCGTTGAAGTGGCAGTGGGCGGGACACATAGCGCGGAGAACCGATGGCCGTTGGTGTGGTAAGGTTCTCGAATGGCGATCGCGTACCGGACGACTTTCCGTGGGCAGGCCCCTACAGGGTGGAACGACGATCTGGTCAAAGTTGCGGGAAGCCGCTGGATGCGGGCAGCGCAGGATCCATTGTTGTGGAGTTCCTTGGGGAAGGCCTAGGCCCAGCAGTGGGCGTCGTTCGGCTGATGTGATGAACTAAATTATTACCTAATAATGTAAATATTCTACCTACCTATTTTCATCAAACAATGCTGGGGTGAACTATGGAACGCCATAAACATATATTATATTATACAAGGGCCTAATCATGTAGGATAATATTTGCTAGGGGAAATAGTCTTAGTTCGCTGACCCTGTAAAGATGTCATAATTCGATTTATGCAAGCAAAGCCGCAAGCAACAACCAATAAAATTTATATTTTTGAAACGAGCTCACCAAGAGCTTTCATTTGATACCAAACACGATATTCTATTTTTAAAAAAGTTTTTTAGTTCACAACTTTATGTCGTGTAGAGGGCGCCATATTCAATTTCATGTGACGTGCCATAGCCTATAACCAGCAGACAATCGAGACGCTTCCAACGATACCTCAATTGTGAATATATGATCAGCAGTTTAGAAGTTATGCGGGAACAGATGAACATACATACATACATACATACATACATACATACCGGTCAAACTCATAACCCTCCTTTTTTTGCTTTGCCGTAGTCGGGAAAAAAAAGGACGTAAACCAGCCACCAAAATGTTTTGGTCTACTATTTTCCACGACTAGTCATGAGATTATATCAGTAATTCTGCAGGTATGGGAGATAAACGCATTGAGCACGAAGCCAGTTCAGCATGAGAAATGCGTGACACAAGTATTTTTCGTAACTCTACCCAAGCATCATATTATACTTAATGGGACAGTTCAAATTGGCAGCCGCAGCCGTGGGCTCTAGCTATAGTTTACAGTGTGGTACAGTTAACAGTCCTCTCTAATTAATTTTGAACTCAACGTCAAATAAGTTAAAGTTTAAAGTCAGTTACGGAAATTTATCAGTTTTGTAAAGTTATAACTGTACTTTTATTTTTATTACTGACGGCCGCCCGCGGTTTCACCCGCGTGGTTCTAGATTCCCGTGGGAATATCGGGATAAAAAGTGGCCGAAGTTACTCCTTATTACATCAGCTACCTGCCAGTGAAAGTCCCGTCAAAATCGGTCCAGCCGTTTCAGAGATTAGCCGGGACAAACAGACAGACAGACAGACAAAAATTGTAAAAAATGTTATTTTGGTATATGTACCGGATATATAATGATATGCATGTAGTAAAAAGCTGTTATTTTAATATTACAAACAGACACTCCAATTTTATTTATTTGTATAGATGTATAATAGATGGTTTAAATCCGGATGAAGGCCGGAATTAAATGATTTGTTAAATTGCAGTATATTATTATGTGTGTGCAAAGGCCAAATGTAATATAATAAACGAAAGAATTGTTGATAGATTATAAACATATAATTTGCGTAATTTAGCTAATCTTAAAGTATTATTCCTAAAAATCGTGAAAGACTTTAAGTAAGGCTTGTAGTGTGTGGCTTATTTCTTGTGATGAGTACTTAATTACAGTAGTCGTATGTTCTATATTTGTTGTTGTAGTAACCTAACCTAACCAGTTCTAGTTCAGGCTCTGTATAATTTGCATTTGTATCAATATGTATAATTGGACAACCGGTCCCAGATACGTATCGGCATGAGCTATGGAGGCTTTTTAAGGGCTCTTAGTAAGTGAAAACGCCAAAACTGCCTATTTTCTATTAGCTGTCATTGAAACATTGAAGATTTTTCGCATTGATATTTATAGAACGTAGGGCAGAGGTACCCTTTGTGGCCACCTTAAGGCGCCGATTCCCCAAAATAGGGTATTTTAAATTATGGATTACTCGCAAATCGCAAGTACTTAAAATTTGGAAAAAATATATGTTATTTTACAGTTATTTATCTAGTGCTTTCGGCCGTTTTTTTTCGATTGGTGATATTTTACTGTGTCAAATAAAATCTCAAACATCCGTCTAATAATAATTCAAATATCATATTACTTGCAGTATAATTGGTTTTAGTTAATGAAAAACATATGAAAATAATTGTCTTTGAATAGCCAAGGGATTCCGGCCGTCATAAATAAAAATTTCTTATTATTTAGTTTTTAATTGAATTTTAAGTGATTTTCGATTCGCGGGGCGCTCGCGAGTTCACAGTTCACTGCCGGCTGCCGCTGGGTCCGCGCAAAGTGTATAGAGCGCGGCCGAGCAAGCGTTAGCGTGCCTATTTCGGTCGGGATTCCTCGCCTTAAGGATTTTTTGACTTTTAAGCACTAAGTACTAACTGGTCTTAGGTTGTGCCTTTACTGCACAAATTATATCTTAAATTATACATAATTTATCTACCTTTAAAGGAACATTTTTCAAATTTAAAAAAGTAAAATATTTTTTGTGTGTGGCAGGAGCCAAATGTATCGGTTTTGGCCACTTATTGATAGTTAAACTTTTGTAAGTACCTATAGCGAAAAATCAAAACCAAACCCAGGTTAAATCAATATATTCTAATGCGCTAGAAACCAATCAACTGTAAAACAACAATTTAATTGTAAAAAACAATGGTTTATAAAATATTTCATCCAAAACAAAGTTCTTAAAATTTTCATACAAAACAATTTTTAAAACAGAAAATGGAATTGATTGAAAAAATATCGTATGACTTATGGAATTCTAACGGTTGCTATTATTACCTTAAAATACCTTATTTTAATTGCTTTAAGCAAAAAGTGGCCCGAACAGGTTGTGCTTGGCCAAAACCGGGGCTTCTTGCCCTATATATTATGTGATGGAGGACTGTTTCGAAAACACGATTGGAAAAATTTTGCTCGATAGAAAATATCCTGAAATTACCTCTAAAATTTCATATAAGTAGGTAAGTACTTTTTTTTTCCTTTATTACCATTTTAAAAATTTACATTATTTCAATTACTTAGTTTAAATCGCAATTAATGTGTACTTAAATGCACATTACGACCGTGTTTTAAAATGATAACTCCTATAAAGATTTTATATTATTTTTATGCATTCATAATGCAATTTTGTAAGTATAGGAAAAATGTGATAGTAAAAAACCACGAGCCTTATAAGTATCCCGCCTGAAAGCTACTTATAGGGCTCGTGGTTTTTTACTATTACATTTTTCCTATAACTCCTATAAAATCACAAAGACATAGGTATTTACCTTTTCTATTACGTGACTGTTTTAGACTAAAAAAAACAAAAAAAAAAATATTAACTTTTTGATAAAAGTGTGAATTTCGCTTACGATTTTTAGTGTCGAGCATAGGTAATGATTCGATCCGCGGTGAATTTGAAAAAAAATCTACACATTCCGAAATCTGTCGATCTTTGTCATGTGATTTATCATCATAAATGCGGAAATATTTCTCTAAATTGTGTCAAAAATAAAAGTACGATTCTGAGTTCATTGACATAATAACAGTGATTCACGTTATCTTGGGCTGCGGTCCAACCGCTATATACCTGACAAGTGTACCAAATATGAAATGCCGTTGGATAGAACTGGTGTCGCAAATATATGACGGTTTAATCCTAATTGCGTCACGTTTGGTCGGAAATAATACTCTATAAAAATTCTGTCTTCGTGTGGTTACCTACTTATTTCCAGTTATCTTGAGATTCGTATAGTTATATAGGGTCCTGCAAAAATTGTGTAAGTACAAAATTTTAAGGGATCAATGTACGGTCGCCAGCACGTCGGGTTACTACAAAATGTCAAAATTTATTAATTGAAACTGAACTCTATCTGTTGGACATAAGGTTGAATTTTATTTAAAGAAATTTGACAGTTTGTAGTAACCTGACGTGCTGGCGACTGTACTTACTCATGCATACAAACAACTTTCACAATGGAACCATTGTTGAAATCTCAAATAAAAAAATCAGCTATCTCATACATTTTGATCATAGTAAAAGTTGTTTGTAAGCACGAGTACGTTGACGCCTTAAAATTATGTGCATTATTTTTTCAGGACCCTTCATTTATTTATCTATAAATTTGCCCCTGGCTACTAAGAGCCTAGTGCCTATATTATATAAAAAAACAATGCGTTGAAAGGCACGCAGATAATTATGCAAACTTATAGACCTCGACAAAGAAAGTATTTTCCAAAAATCACCCCTTACAGGCATGAAACGGAGGTACAAAGTTGACTAATCAACGCACAGCTGAAACTTTTGGATGGATCAAAATCGATCGAGCTGTGGATGAAAAATATGAAAATAGTATTATGAAAATATGAATATACCTATGCGTTGGAAAATGGAAAATGAAGTATTTAGAAAAAATCGACCCGTCTCACAAAATAATTTTATTTTACCTAGGTATATCATTTACGACATTTTGTCAATAGTATTTGTAATTATTTTCTCGGTTGACTGGCGCATGTTTCATAGGTGTACACCAAAATATGTCATAACTACTTTACTTTGATTATCTAAGCAAACAAAGCTCTCAAAATATCTGTGCATAATGTACAACACCACACTGCACAGATATTTTGAGAGCTTTGTTTGCTTAGATAATTTTGAACACTCTGACTGCTCATATAAATATGAAACAATGAGTGCCTAGATATTTTGAACACCTTGCGCGCTTACAACAATATGATGATTCGAACTGCTTAGATCGAATTGCGTTTATGTTTTTCGGATCTTTTTGACTACTCTAGACGCTTATATCAATTTGACGCTGACTGTACCTATGCCAGGCTCCATTGAGAAAAGTTTGAAGTCGTTTTTGAATGCGGAAGTGGCCCAGAAGTGATCGACGCTGCGCGCGCAGCCAAGGTTGGCGGCGTTTGCGCTTCGCGTTTGTTCGCGCGCTCCATAAACCTCCAAAAAGCTTACATAAATAAATGAACGTTTGAAACAAGGTGATCCCCTTGTGAACTAACAACTACATTAAAATTGATTTTTAATTTCAATGCTGCTATGCAAATGTAAATCATATGCTTGGACAATACCGGTGTTAAATTTTGTTAGAGTCAAGTGTCGCCCCCCCTACCTGCCAAATGGTTGTTTCTCGATACGTGAAAAAATTCACGATAGTAGTACATATGACGAAGTTAAAAGGAAAACCATCACAGCTAAGTAGGCTTTACAAGTTTTTGAGATATAACACATCTTCGAAAACCGCAAATATAACTTTGTCATTCATACAAATACTATGAAAAACAAAGTTATTTTTTTCTGGCAAAAAATGACAGTGGTATTTTTTGCTAAGTGTACGTAATCGGTATGTTAAGTGGGTACGGAACCCTTCATGAGCGAGTCCTACTCGCACTTGGCAGATTTTTATATACTAAATTGCCGTTGAGCAAATAGTTTTAATAACACATTTGTTGACGGGATCCTGGTCACGGCACCACAATGCCATTTTTATATAATAAAACGTTTTTGAAAAAAAATGTAACCGCCTTCAAAACGGATCTTCAAACAAAAATTAACAAACACTAAAAAACGAAAAAAATAATAAGATTTTTTAATTCAAAGGACGATGATACGTGACTTTTTCTAATTTATCTTGGTACTCACTGAACTGTTTGAAGTCGGTGCCGTCTTACACGTATTGAGGTAATTACGTCCTACACCTCACGCTTGGGACCGGGTTTTTTTTAATATGTTTGTTATTTCACTCAGTATATTTCGTTCTTATTCTTTTTGGCTTGGCACCGACTTCAAACAGTTCAGTGAGTACCAAGATAAATTAGAAAAAGTCAAGTATCATCGTCCTTTGAATTAAAAAATCTTATTATTTTTTTCGTTTTTTAGTGTGTGTTAATTTTTGTTTGAAGATCCGTTTTGAAGGCGGTTACATTTTTTTCAAAAACGTTTTATTTTTCGATTTTTAGTGAAGTAGCTTAAGAAACTACATGGTGATTATGATAAATTGTTGTAAATATACTATCCGTTACGGAATTCAGCTTTCCATCTTTAGCTACTTAGATAACTTGAAGGAATACAACTGAAGGTCCATTCGTGCATATGGTATTTATAAAACATCATAATATAACTCTTAACTGTTGAGGAGTTTCACCTCTCATCAGCAGCTCACCCTAATAACCTGAAAGAATATTACTTTTGGCCCATACGTACGATTAATACTTAAAAAAATATTCTCCAGCTTCTAACCGTCAAGGAGTTTAGCTTCCATCACCAGCTCATCACGATGAGATGATGACTACCAGATGCAAATACTTGACTAACTTCAAAAATAAATGGAACGCATAAGACTTGCTTATATTTGAGAACTTCTCTCAATTTTCCTGGGATTTGATCCCCTGGTCCTGACTTGGTGAAAGTAAGATCAGGTCAGAAGTACCAACTTTCGAAAAAAAATTTATTTTGAAAATGATCCCCAATTTGATGAAACTATGAAATCGTCCATATACCCAAATAAAGTCTAAATACACATTATTCAGGATAACTCCTGAACTTCTTGCCAGTTCTTGATAAAATTTGAATGGGACCACACGAGAAGCGTCACCTTTTAAATAAAAAAAGAATTATCCAAATCGGTTCATTAACTAAAAAGTTCTGAGGTAACACACATAAAAAAAAAAATATACAGTCGAATTGATAACCTCCTCCTTTTTTTGAAGTCGGTTAAAAATATTGTATTTCATTAGAGTTAACTATTTAATGTTATATCAGCTGCCGTTGACTTTGGCAGCCAAACAAAGCTGGTAACTGCGTGGTGGTGCGGTCGCGATGCGCCGCGCGCCGGCGCCGAGGTGAAGGTCGGTGCAGGGTCGACTCTCACACCGAGCACGATGTGTTGCTGCGGTCACGCGGAATAGATGCTCTACCTATTAGAATACGGTAGGTCAACTAATTATGATTTATTTGAAAAATAATACCGGCTTTTTCTTGAGGGACTAGGAAAAGGAGACTAAGTGATAGGTATTCCTGAATAAAAACAGATGTTCAGAAATGATAATGCTGAAGGTGGAATGTGTTTCTGCCGGACTCCTCAACTGCTTAGGAAAAAGCTTATTTTTTGTAGTGAGTCCCCTCATACCCCGTCTGCGTGCGGACGGTGGCTATGTGGGACTCACCTGGCCACTTCCTGACCCTCCATCCAGATCAGAAAGGAGGAATACCCACTAAACCCCTCACTTCTTTCTCTCTCTGCCGTCAGTAATTTCGCAATGTGGAGGGCCCAATCTGACAAGCTCCTCAAAGGCTCAAAGCTAAAACAACATTGTTTTATGGCAACAGACTTTTAGGGTTTAGTCGCATAATGCTCAATTCGCGAAATGACTACATAGTCGCAAATTTACCAATTCTCAAAATGTCCAATTCTCTAAACGACCAATTCGCGAAATATGACTTAACTTTTTTTTGTATGAAAACAGTATTTTTGTTATGAAATTTAGGAATATGGTAAATTGAATGCAATTTAATGAATAACGAATCATTTAAGTATATCAAAAACTTTTTAAATTTCATAACAAAAATACTGTTTTCATACAAAAAAAAATTGTCATTTCGCGAATTGGTCGTTTAGAGAATTGGTCAATTTGCGACTATGTAGTCAGTTCGCGAATTGGGCATTATGCGACTAAACGGTTAAAAGGAGCTATTATTAACCAGGCGGACTAAGAACAAGTCCTTTACACCAATCAAACCGATAACAGTATGTATTAGCCACACTGGAAATCATTAAAATGACACGAAAATCAAGTTTCAATATAAATTCGCCACAATAAATTTTAAAATGAGGAACATAAATAGATTGTTATTTTTTATACGTCTCCAATTTGAATACCTGTTAGATTAACAGAGAACAAGATTTTTTTGGTAAATAAATTAATTGATGGACGTCACACGCGGCATCAAGGGCGCTTATCTTCTGCGCGCGCGGCGCTGCGCGACACACAGTCGGAGCGATGCGGCATGCGCACGCGCGCGCTCTTCGCCCGGGAATTGAACCCGTGATACTCCTCCTGCTGGTATGCGGCGGCCGAGTGGTTGCAGACTCCCTGGTGGGAACTTTAGGCTCGCTCCTCCCTGGCTTCCTGAGGAACAACGTCGATGAGCTGGTGAAAACCGCCTCCGATGGATGTACGTTGTGCTTTTTTTTTGTGATAGTGAATTAAAGTGGTATAAGTGGAGTAGTATGTTGCCGGTATGAGTGAAATATTTTAAAATGTCCATCATAATCTCAATCAGTTTGTAGCTTAGAAGGTTTGTAGATTTTTTCCGGTTGACAATAATAATTATTGTGGCAGATTCGGGTAAGTTAGAAAGGTTAGTGCCCTTAGATTTGATTCTCGTTTCATTAAAGACAAACTCGGTGTTTGAAATTTTAAATAACAATCTTCTTCAGACTACAATCTAGAGCAGCTATAGGTACATAGTCACTATTTAATTTCAGAATATACAGAAATATGCAATGCAATTTGAATTCAGGGTAAGAAATAACCTACCGATTCATAATTTATTAGTATTTCTATAAACTGATACAGACCAAATCAAATGTTGAAGTTGATGAACATTGCTATTGATTGACAACTCGTAAGTGCTATATAATTTGTTTAATAATTTGAAGGCAGTTATCTTGAGACACCCAGTTAAATTGCAATTAATTTTGATTAAGAACGATATTAACTTGCCTCGGAATCTTAAATTTATAAATTATGGGATGAAATGATATATCATCAGGTGTAATGAAGGCTAAGTGCTACCCCGTTGTGAATAAATAAAATAAAAAATAAATGTTCAAGTGTGCGAAGTCGCCGCTAAACTTAAGATGTTAGCGATTAAGTGCCTTTTTACAATGTCCGATTAGGAGATATTTTCCAGTTTAATTGACAGTTTTGTATGGACTATCTGTCAAGTAACAGCTAATGAGAACTTACTTAGACCAAAGAATACTTAGACATTGTGAAACAGGCCCTGCCTGAACAATGTTGCCTGCGTTCGTTGTAAGGTCTAAGAGTAGTCAGGTCTAAGGCAGATATAACAAAAAATACCCATTTCCCGGTTTTGCCGGTAGTTGTCCTATAAAATTATAGGTTTATTTGATAATTATCGTGTACCTAATTATTCTCGCAGCGGTTACGATACGTCGAATGCATCGCTTGACCATTAATCAAAACATAACAAACGTGTTAAACAATATGACATGTCCAACAACGGCGACCGTGACCTCAGCTGCCGGAAGTCTGACATAAGCAAATTTTTGTATGAACGAATTAGGTACTTCGGTACAGCCGGCCAAGAAAGTGGTCTACCAGTTTTGACAGTAGTTCCCGTGTCAACATAATATCGCTAAAGGCGAATCTTTAAAATTGTTTGTTTACTGAGAAAACTGACATGAAATCATAGAGCAAACACACAATGTTATTTTCGCCATGTTTTTCATAAACTTCAGAACTAAGGAGGATTTTTAAAGTAGAAAACTCTTTCACTGAAAAAGAACATAATATTATATCACTGACAAATTAATGTCACAGGTATTTTCCTAAACTCCCTAAACTAAAGTAAAATTTATTCATTATTTTACTACAATGCCTCAAAATTTATCCATCCATAGCCGAGAGAGCTCAAATAATAGCACTTCACAATGATGGATTCAATTTTATTGAGATTTCTAGAGAATTAAATGTGTCTTATGGCTCAGACATGATGGAACCGCAACTAAAGAACAGCAAAAGCACTGCAAGGGCACTGCAATGAGGTATGGGAGGAAACCCGTGAGTCTGACATCTGCTCGAGGCTGGTGGGCTCAATGAGGGACCGACTCCGAGAAGTCATAGAGGCAGATGGCGGCTACACAAGATTTAAACATTTAATTTTTTAAGTGACTTATTCCATGTGAAAAGTTATATTTTTAACAACCAAATAATTAGCATTTTCACTACCGCTTCTTGTTACAACCCTTGTCCCGTCCTTTTCTAATCGAGCAAAGTGGATATAATTCCCCCAATGATATCCACTTAGCCTACGTTTAGCAGTGGACATCCATTTATGCAAAGTGTTAAACCAGGCGACTAAAAATTACTAGGTTGAGCGACTAAAAATACTAAGTGAGCAGTGAGCAGCGGAAAAATAGGTTTAGGTTAGGTTAGATTGGCGACTAAGTCGCTCACCTAGTAGTTTTGGTACCCTAAAATGTTTTTTAGTCGATCGGTTAATTACTATCCTTACAAAAATATCCCTAAATACTGAAATTGGTAATTCATTATCGATAACTGAACAATTTTCCCAAGGAACATTAGGTCGGTTTCAGATTAGCGTATTATATGCGCGTATATTCGTTTTCGGAAGCGCAATGTAGGCGCGTATAGTATAGGCGTGCCTTTTGCCACACGCGCGACTCGTACGAGCGTTGACATGCTTGTATGCTTGTGTATGCGCGAGCCATACGCTACCTAATCAAGCGCAAGGTTCGAGCGAACACGCCGAAATATGCCCGTTTATTCAGTTTTTTGAAGTCCGTATTGTGGCTCGCGTGAAAGCGCGTATGCCGAAACGACCGTATACGCTCAGAGAAAAAAACGCCAGTTTGAAACCGCCCTTATACCGCAATATTAGAATCAAGAAATTGGTATGTTGTTGATGAGAATCAAAATTCGACAATTCGAAATTCGAAAAACGAATTCGCGAAGTGTCATAAAATTGAAGCAAAGGAAAATCAACCTTGTTCTTAGTTGACGAACAAACGAACTTCACCCTTACGGTGGTAGACCACATATTTGGCCGACTGTACGTGTATTCAAAACATCGCGTTTTCAAAATTTTTGCAGCGTCATTGTTAATCATCATAATATCCCTCATAGGCTGCGTGCCTAATAAACCAACCGCGCCTAATAATGCAGCATCGGAGCCATTGCTTGATATAATTCAAAAAGCCAATCCACTAACGGCCGATTTCAATAATTTTCACTATAAAAATCGGCCAAGTGCGAGTTGAACTCGCCCATGAAGGGTTCCGTCCGTCCGTACTTACTTAACGTACCGATTGCCTATACTTACCTATCCAAAATTTCAGTATAATTTTTCGTCAGCAAAATATGACTTTGTTTTTCATAATGTTTGTATGAACGACAAAGTTACATTTGCGGTTTTATTCCAAAAATTCAAACCAATTTTAGTTGAAAGGATCTACTTACAGAATCTATTTGTCCTAGATTTTTCGCTTTCTTATTTCAAAATTTAGTATTGCAAACTTCGATCAACGATAACACCTATTGGAAAATTTGATTTTTATTTATTTATTTATTTATTATTATAATTAGTTAAACGAGCTGAGTGAGCCCAATTACATAACTAACCTAAATTAAATTATAAACTATTTCTAAATACAAATACAAACAAATATCAAAGAACAAAAAAAAATAAAAAAATAACACAAGAAAAACAATTGAAAAGACATAATAAGAAATCAATTAAACGGACTTCCCCTTTGAGAAAAATTCAAACATTTAGCCTGAATAGCTCCCCAGTTGTCTGCGAATACGTCGCAGTCAGGCTGCTGACACAGGAGTGCATTGAGACCGGCGTGCATCTGACAGACAGGTGAGTGGTCATACGCGACAGTGCGGCCCGAGTAGGGCGCGAACAGACGGCGCTGACGACAGGTACGACGACGAACACTGTTGTTCGGCACATGCAGGCGCAGAAGTTGCTCCAGGAGCTCAGGGCATTGAACCCTGCCACGTAAGACCTTCACCGCTGTTAAAATTAAATCTTTGTGACGCCTCACCTCCAACGAACACATACCGAGCATTCCCAACAAAAATTTAGTGGGATACAGATAAGGGTAATAGCCATATACTCTCTTGTATAGGTATCTCAAAAATGCCTTTTGTACCTTTTCGATCATTAATTTGTATTTTGCTTCGTGTGGATTCCACACGCATGAACTTGTCTCTAATTTACTTATTAATGTCATGTAAAGAAGTTTCATGACATGAGGATTCCGAAAGTCATGCATGTTACGAAGTGCAAAACCCAAACGACGAAAACACTCCTTCGTAATCTCGGTAATGTGTTGGTTGAAGGTTAACCCAGGGTCAAAAGTTACACCGAGGTCTCTAATGGTTAACGTACGAGTGATATCGTTGCCAAATAACTGATAATTGAACTCGACCGGTGACTGCTTTCTACTAAACGACATTACAAAACACTTCGAGACATTCAGCTCCATCCTATTGCACCTGCTCCATTCGAGTAAGGCTTCTATGTCTTGTTGAATGAGGTGACAGTCAGTTTCGTTCTCAATGTTCATATAGATTTTGAGGTCATCAGCATACAAGAGACATCTTGCATGTTTGATGACCCCGGCGACATCGTTAATGAAGAGAAGAAAGAGCAAGGGCCCTAAAATCGAGCCCTGATTGACACCAGAAGTAGTGGCATACGGCTCCGAGACATAACATCCGTGTCTGACATATTGGTATCGTTCTGCGAGGTAGCTTTCCAATAATTGTAGCATTTGTGGAGCAAATCCTAAAGAGTTAAGTTTGGCTAGGAGGATATTGTTATCAACGCGGTCAAATGCCTTTTGGAAATCAAAATATAATACATCGACTTGCTTACCGCTATCAAGACTAGTTGCTACATATTGAGTGAGAGTAAGCAAGTTGGTATTTACCGATTTGTGTGCCCTAAAGCCGTGCTGTTCTTCCTGAAGGTATGGTTGAATCTGGTCATATATGGTTTTATGCAACAGTGTCTCGAATATCTTAGCAAATGCTGAAAGTATTGCTATAGGCCGATGGTTCTCAACAGAAATTTTATTGCTAGATTTAGGGATCGGTATAACTTTAGTAGTTTTCCATTGAGGCGGGTAAGTTGATGTATTAATAATCAAATTTATAATATAACTCAGAGGTATACTTAAAAGTTCACTGCAAACCTTAACAAACCTTGTAGATATACCGTCAGGTCCGATCGACTGTGTAAGTTTAAGTTTTTTTATAGCCTGCTCAATGTCACTAGCACTATACCGTTCAGTATGTACGTCCGTGCCTACATCGTGCAATTTATTCATACTAGATATCGTTTCATCTGAAATATAAACGCTTTCGAAAAAACTAGCAAAGGCTTCAGCAGCACTGGCGCCTGAACGTGGGTTACCTTTATAAGTAACATTAGGTTCAAAACCACCGCTACTGCGAAGACCCGAGACGTGATGCCAAAAAGCCCGAGGGTTTGTCTTTAGGCTGGTTTCTAAACTATGAATATATTCAGAGTAAGCTAAAGTTATACGCTGCTTTAAAGAAGCACGAAGTTTACTAAATTCATCATATTTTAAAGGACAGTTAGTGGTTTTCCAAGCACGGTGCAACTTATTTTTCATGCGAATGTCCTTTATTATATCTGCTTTGAACCAGACCGGATACCGTTTTGAAGGCAATTTTGATCTACGTTTTTTAGGAACTACCTTATCAAATGTTTCATATATCTTTGCATAGAAAATTTGGGTAGCTACTGTTACATCTGTGCTGGTCAATACCGGAGACCAATCAATCCTGCTTACCTCTAAAAAAAGTTCATTGTAGTCAGCTTTGTTAAAGTTCCAATCCGTAGAGGACTCTATATTACTCGGTTGAAGTGGTTTTGGGCGTACAGAAGTCCCGAAGTGTATTGTTACGTCTAAAGGGGTGTGATATCTGTCTACACGCACTATCCCCCCACACTCAGATTTGCTAACAACAATAGTATCATTGCATTCCTGGGTCAGCACAACATCTAACCTACCATCGTATTCATTACATACATTATTGTATTCAGTTAAATTACAGAAAGACAGAAAATAACAATAATAATTACGGACACTTTCAGACATACTATTAAGATTAAGGTCTCCAATGATGTACACTGTACCGTTAAGGGTGGCTATGAAGCTTTCAGTTTTAGTAAACCAGTTAAAATATTCACTATCAGAAGCACTAGGTTTGATATATATGACACAAATATATATGTTCCGGCCATTTTGCGTGAGTGTGACCCATAGATCTTCACCGGAAGCAGTCTCTAATTCCGTCTGGCGACTCAATGTTATGCCAGGCCTCGAGGCTAGAAGCACGCCTCCACCCAAGGAGCCCCGATCACGTCTAATAATACTCCATCCACCGCCAGCCAGTTCAGCGTCATGTACAGACGTGTCCAAGAACGTTTCTGTGGCAGCTACGAGGTCATGATCTTTGATACATAGGTTCGTATTCCATGTCTTTAGTTTCGTCTTTAGTCCTCTGACGTTTTGATAAAAGATGTTAAATTCTGGCAAATTGTGAGTAGTAGTACTTGAACCAATGTTTGTAGACAAGTTACTTGCCTGTCCCAAGTCTTTGAGTCCCAAGATTTGATTGAAACGAGTACCTATTGGATAAATTCGACGCTTTTCGTACCGACTCCGTAGCTCAGTGGTTAGAGCACGTTTCTTTCGGATGCGAGGGTTTCCTCACATTGATGAAGCAACGCTGCCTACAGCGTAACAAGTGATAGCAAAATTCGACGAGTCGTGTAAGCCTTTCGGTAGCTTAGTTGGACAGAGCATCGGGCCGGATTCCCGGAGGCGCGGGTTCGAATCCCGCCTGAAAGCTACTTATGGGGCTCGTGGTTTTTTACTATCACATTTTTCCTATACTTACAAAATTGCATTGTGAATGCATAAAAATAATATAAAATCTCAATATGGCTGTTTCATCTTAATCGATTGTTAAACATTTGTAAAAATGTTTCTTTCGGATGCGAGGGTTTCCTCACATTGATGAAGCAACGCTGGCCTTAGCGTAACAAGTGATAGCAAAATTCGACGAGTCGTGTAAGCCTTTCGGTAGCTTAGTTGGACAGAGCATCGGGCCGGATTCCCGGAGGCGCGGGTTCGAATCCCGCCTGAAAGCTACTTATGGGGCTCGTGGTTTTTTACTATCACATTCCTATGTCTCCAGTTAAATTTTTACTAACTATTGATACATTAAAGTTATGTATCAGATAATCGTTGGTTAAATGCATTGACTTAAAAAGTAAGGACCTGCCCAACGGTGCTATGAAAATGATCCCATTCGCTTGTGCAAAAATTTCAGTTTTAGCACCAACGCGATTAGTGGATTGTCTCAAGCATTGACTCCCTGTATAAGTCATAAGTTGGTTAAGAATAGAGGAAAACGTATATTGATTGATACCATTTATTCAATGCGTAAATGCTACAGTACTTGTCTCAAATTGTTCAATCACCGGTGAATTAGATAATCGTCTTAAAATCTGTCTATTTCCAGTTGAATTGTCGATGTGTATGGAATGGATGAATGCTAAATATAGATCTGATTGTATGATTGTTGTTGGCATTAATTTTCCAAACATTTATTGGTTTAGAATGTTACATAACCCTATTTAAGTAAGAGAAGTTTCGTTTTATAGAAAAAAAATTACATTAAGCCTAATTTCCAGGTGTTTTTTATGATGATGATGATATTGTTAAAAAACTGTAAACAAATAAATAGTTAAATACTTTTCTTTTTCATATTTCCAGGTGAAATCCTTCCCTTGGAGATCCTGTACTCTCGGCAGTACACGGCGGAGCTGCCCCTCATAGAGCTGCTGGAGTTCACGCGCAAGAAGCATAAGACGCACGCGCTGCCCACAGCGCACGAGCGCGTGCGCCTGCGTCCGCCGCGCGCGCTCGTGCTCTACGTGCCCGGCTGGTGGAACAACCCCCACGACGAATCCTCGCAGACCATCGTCAAGGCCCTCCTCAAGAAACACTCCACCGTGTTAGTCCTCGACACCAGGTTCAGCTTCAGCCGCGAATACGTCCTCTCCGCTTCTAGAGTTAACCCTCTCGCCAACCTCATCTTTGACTTCATCAAAAACATCCACGCGAAAGGTGTCCCCCTGTCCTCCATCCACCTCATCGGCTTCAGTCTTGGTTCGCACGTCGTCGGAATAACTGGGAAATTAGTCAAAAAGAACTTGAAAGGCAATATTGGCAGGATCACCGCTCTAGACCCAGCGAAGCCCTGCTTTGCAAAATCCCTGGATTACAGGCTGGATAAAGATGACGCCGATTTCGTGCAGGTTGTGCATTCTAGTGCTGGAGTGTTGGGGCTGGAGACGCCTATAGGTCACGTGGACGTGTACATGAACGGTGTGGAAGGGAAGCAGCCGGAGTGCATGGATAAAGGGATATCTCTTGATTGTGATCACGCGCAGTCTTGGAAGATGTACGCGGCGTCTGTGACGGACGTGGAGGCGCTGACGGGCCGCCGCTGCGACTCCTGGGACGACCTGCGCCTGCGCAAGTGTGACGGGAACGTGACGACGCTGGGCTACAGCTGTGACACCTCGGCGCGGGGCCTGTACCTGTACAAGTCTCGTGTTCAGAAGCGCAGTGAGCCTAAGATGCAGGTGTTCAACATCTTCGATCTGCGCACCTGGTGGGATAGGTGACGCAACGCCGCGACTAGTAGTCATCGACTGTGATATTAATTAAGGGGTATTTTTTTTTTCAAATAAATTATAATGAAGTCAGCGATGTGATGACTTAGTTTTTGCTACGAGGATTATCAACGACTCAGTAATAAATTTCTTGCCACCACCAGTCCAATTATTTATCTATTCCAATTTGAATAAGAACTTGTTTTTGAATACTCGTACTGTGTTTAAATCGGATAAAATTTACTACTATATTAGTACATTTTTGTGAAATACATGCTGAGACTATTGAAAATGAAGTATTAAATAAAAACGACCCGTCTCACAACTTGCTCCGATGGGACTCGAACCCACGACCTTTCAAGTTGTGAGACGGGTAGTTTTTTCAAATACTTCATTTTCAATACTAAAAATTGCATTGTGAATGCAAAAAAGTTTAAGTAATTCATACTGTACTTTGTTTATAATTTTGTTTACCATGCGTCTCTAGGGTGATGGCTAAAAATCTGTGTTTTTGCCTCCGGGCAAAAACTACACTGAGCCTTGGCCCATTTTGCTGCTGCACATCCGTACAATTCTTTCTTTTTTTTCCTAAAATTTGTACATTCCCATTTTATTTAAGTACTAGCGGCCGCCCGCGGTTTCACTCGCGTGGTTCCCGTTCCCATGGGAATATCGGGATAAAAAGTCCTAAGTTACTCCTTATTACATCAGCTACCTGCCAGTGAAAGTCCCGTCAAAATCGGTCCAGCCGTTTCAGAGATTAGCCGGAACAAACAGACAGACAGACAGACAAAAATTTAAAAAAATGTTGTTTTGGTATATGTACCGTACATCCTACTAATATTATAAATGTGAAAGTTTAGATGTTTGGATGTTTGGATGTTTGTTACTCAATCACGCCAAAACAGCTGAACGGATTTGGCTGAAATTTGGGACACAGATACTTTGTAGCTTGGAGAGGAACATAGGCTACTTTTTATCCAGGAAAAACATCACACTCCCGCGGGATAACGTCGTGTAGTCCACGCGGGCGAAGCCGCGGGCGGAAAACTAGTATAATCATAAATGCATGTAGTAAAAAGCGGTTTTTTTATATTACAAACAGACACTCCAATTTTATTTATTTGTATATAGATAATATTATTTCTTTGTTTTATCTTGGACTAGCGGCCGCCCGCGGTTTCACCCGCGTTGTTTCCCGTTCCCGTGGGAATATCGGGATAAAAAGTACATATAAACCTTCCTCTTGAATCACTCTATCTATTAAAAAAAAACGCATCAAAATCCGTTGCGTAGTTTCAAAGATTTAAGCATACAAAGGGACATAGGGAAAGAGAAAGCGACTTTGTTTTATACTATGTAGTGATGTATGTGAAATAATTCAGCAATAAACGATTTATCTATCTATCTACCTATCTACTGACTACCTACTGAGCTACCTAGTTTTGAGATTTCAACATAGTTTAACTTCTCACGTTTAGAAACTACTACAGTGAGAAAAGTTTCATTGCTTATGTAGACACATAAATTATACGACTTTTTACAGAACTGATATAATGTCACGTTCGTGAAAGAGTGAATCTAGAGTGAATTTTGAAATCGATTAATACATACAGTGCCACAAGCTTTTCTGTTTCGGTGACAGCTGTGACAGAAGAGCCACTTGCAATACGAAATTAGCTGTCAAAATGGACTGTCGTATGAAAACTGTTTTAGTTCCAAAGATAATCACCGGAACAGAAAAGCTTGGCGCACTATAGTGGCTACACACGATCACATTACCTGTCAGTTTTAACCTTCGATCAACTGTACCATTAGATAAGTGGTTGGAGTGACAAAAACGGCAGAGTGAATAAGAGCTCACTTCAAAATGGGCGCTCCATTTCTACTGTTTCAACTGTGTGGACGTTTTGAAGTAAGGGCATACTTTAACCATTTTCTCCGTTTAAAAAATACACTCAGTGCCACATTTGAGTCTTGTTTTAGTACGTGAGGAGTACTAGATAACACCTCACGTACTTACTAAGTATAACTATATAATAACGGTATTGTTGATCGAAGGTTTTAACTGAACAATTTAAACTAACAGTGATAACTGAGTGTTTGTACGATAAAAACCGTCAGTATTTTTTTATAATTAGGTAGTTAAAACTGATGATATATTGTATTGTAGGTACTGAGCGTTGTCGACCAAGGACGTCTTGAAAATAAACTGGTGTTTTCAGTTTAAAGTGAACGTGTATAGGGCCTATACTATAGACACAAGGGACGCCAGTTTTGACTGCCAGTTCAAACTGTTCAGTTAAAAGCGATCGCGCGTGTAACCATTTAAATTAGGTACATAAATGTACCAGAAAAACAAGGCGATTCGAAAACGTCTTGTCTTTATTTAACTTATCTCTGTATTTAACTTGACCCATAGATTTGAACCTTTTTTACCAGTTCAAGTAGGAAAAACAATAAAATGTTATTTTGCTATTATAATTTGTTACGCGCGTTGATGTCTTTTATATTCAAGCAAATACTGACTGCAAAGCGCCTGTTAAATTTTTCCCGCAAATTTATCAAAATTGTCGCAACCATCCCAAATATTAATAGTAATCGATAACTCTATACAAATAAATGACAGGAGTATCTGTTTGTAATATTAAAATAACCGCTTTTTACTACATGCATATTATGATTATTATACGGTACATATACCAAAATAACATTTTTTTTTTATTTTTGTCTCTCTGTCTGTCTGTCAGTTTGTTCCGGCTAATCTCTGAAACGGCTGGACCGATTTTGACGAGACTTTCATTGGCAGGTAGCTGATGTAATAAGGAGTATCTTAGGCTACTTTTTGTCCCGATATTCCCACGGGAACGAGAACCACGCGGGTGAACCCGCGGGCGGCCGCTATATTTAAAACAATATGAAACTGTGGCTGCATAATTTGTTTATTCAATGCCCTGGACGAATTAAATTAATTCGTCCATGGCATCGAATGGACATGGAAAACTTACACAAAAATAGCCAAAGATGGAAGGGCAGTAGGATGACTTGATTGGTGTTCGAATGGGTTAACCAACGGTTAACGTAACCCACTGTTGGTGAACACGGGCCAAATCATGTAAAACGTGAAGGTTGGGGCGAAAAGGTTCTTGAATGACGATCTAGTCAAGGTTGCGGGAAGCCGCTGTTGAATGCGGACAGCGCAGGAGCGATCGTTGGGGAGATCCTTGGGGGAGGCCTATGCCCAGCAGTGGGCGTCGATCGGCTGACATGCTGATGATGAAACAATACGACTTAACCATAAACTCAATACGCGGTATCATCACACAATTTTATCAAATTCAAAAGATTCAATAAAATTAATATTGTCTCTATCAAAGTTCCGCAATTTACCTACCTGACATTTTTTCTTCATTGGTTAATGACAAGAGGTCGATCTTTAACCAATGTTGTTTGTAAACAACATAATAAATGTAAAATTATTACACTCTGCAACAGAGTAGACATCTGGTGTTAAACACATGAACCACAATCAGCTACAATTCAACAGCATCTACGGATTGCTTTTCTACGCGCGTCGTAGTATGCTATGCTACGAACAGCGTGCTTCAGTATCTTTCATCTTGAGTTTTAGTTCCACTTTCATTCAACAGAAGGCGCTACGAGGAGCAATAGCAGAGCTGAGCTGATAATACAGGGGCTGCAAGGTATACCTAAGGTTTATGATGATGATGATGAATTTTGAAAAGTATTATTTATGATATATTAAATAATAAATCATCACCATCATCATCATTCCGGCCGTACGACGCCCACTGCTGGGCATAGCCTCCCCCAAGGATCTCTATAACTCCACGTTCTGCGCTGCCCGCATCCAGGGGCTTCCCGCAACCTTGACTAGATCGTCGGTCCACCTTGTATGGGGCCTGCCCACGGAACGTCGTCCGGTACGCGGTCGTCGTCATTGAAGAATCTTTCCGCCCCAACGGCCATATCGGTTCTCCGCGCTACGTGTCCCGCCCACTGCCACTTCAACGATGCAATCCTTCGAGCGATGTCGGTTGTTGTAGTTCTAGGAGAACTAAAACTAATGAATGTGTAGAATAAATTCATCAGCTACGGAATGTAGATAAATAGAAAATGAATAATATGATACCCGAGAATAAGCAACACTTGTCAGCTTGCTTTGTAATTTTAATTAATTAATTTTATTAGTAATTTACGTTATATTCCAAATTATTTGTAATAATTAGCTTAATTACGTGTTATTTAACAAGTGGTAGTGTTATCAGCAAGTTTAATGCGCTAACATTTGAAATATAGCGAGGAAAAATTGACCCAACTGTCAATCCAGAAGAGGATACAAATTCAAGTTGAAAAGCTAAAAATACTGTGGACGGCTTCTTCTTAAACCTGGGGAGTATTGTTTTCATAATTTACATCACTCACATTGCATTCTCAGACCAATAGAAACTTTTATTACGTACCTACTTACCTATCTATAGATATTGATACCAACTACCTATTTGTAGTTGTTAAATTTTCATTAATTTGTTAGACCAAACACTTGAGTATGCTATTAACAACAACAAGTGTTTTCTGATTAAGAATATCATTTGTTTGCATTGTGTTATAAGTAGTTAAACTTCAGCAACACTCCGACCATTTCAATCTTTTAAATATACCTACTTATTAGTTAGTTATTTTTAACATAAAGACTTTATTAAGTGATTGCAGGTTTTGCCATCCCCTTTACAGCCTGAATAACTAGTTGCAGTGTATAAATTTATTAGTAATAAAGTGAAGTTTTTAATTTTAATTGGGTTCAAAATACCTACCCACATATTTTGTTATTATTTTAGTTAGTGATCATTTCTTTTAAATTTAACTAACACACAGGATTTGAATGCCAAATTAGTTTCACATTTACTGTACATTAATCATTACTAGTACAGAGCTCACTTTGAGTGAGCAACGTCACAATCCATAACGATTTGGCATTGATGATAACCTCTCTTTACTTGACAAACTGTGGAAGTAGAGCTGACGGTGACCACTACTGTCACAGGCATACACCTTACTGCTACACTTTGCATACACTACATCTATACAGAGACATCTAAATCATTTCAATCAAAGATTGTGAAACTGGTTTACAAAAATAGTCTTGTGATAGTTCTTTATTTAAATAGTTAGTGGGTCGTAGAATTAAAAATATTTACTAAAATTTAAGTAAATTGACAAAATACTTCTGAAACGTTTTTATCACTTTGCTTAAACAAAAGTCAATTTGATGGTGACACCTTGCAGCTGTTTATATACAGATTTATTTTTGTATTTTAATATTATTAAAGATACCAAAGAGACTTCTTTTTTACAACAAGGCTTTTAAGAATTTTGTAATTTAATAAAACGCATTTAGCACTAGAATAATCTGTAATTTTAACAAAAGTAAGAGTTAGTTGATATAATATATTAGTTTCTGATTCTGTTTTATCATTTTTAGATTATTAAACCATAATGCTGACCCGCAAGGCTACAAACAACAACACCGAATTGAAGCTGAGGCAGGCACTAAAGGAGTTAAAGGAGTCCAGGGATACATGCAGCCAGCTAATACGTGAGCGTGATGACAGTGAAGAAGAAATCAAAAACATTGTCGGACGTAACTCACTGTTGAAGACCGAACTAGCCAGTTTGCATACTCAACATATGGAAGTGGTTCTACAAAAAGATCAACTTGAGAGTACCATCAGCAGCTATGAAGAACAGTTTAGCACATATGAGAGAGCCCTGAACCGGATTGCTGACCTGGAACATGAACTGAATGATGCCAATAAGAAAATATCTGCCTTATTAGAGCAGCAACAACAACATGAGGTGGATAAAACTCAAAGCCTTTTTGAGGAGCTAATGCTCTCGCCTGGTATTCAGTTAGCTAATTCAGCTGTAACGGCTGGTGTTTGCGTTACACCCAGACCTAATATTTTAGGTGCTAATAAATTAAAGAAGTATATAAATATTCGAAAATTTATAAAGAAAACTGGAAGGTTAATTAAGAAAAATAATTGTTTTTATAAAAATATTGCTTTGCGGAAAGAAAGAATTAGTCTTTTGGATTCAATGGAAATTTACAGTAATAAATTAACTGAAAGCAGGCAAATGTATGACCGGGACACTAAACAATTGCAATTAAATATAATAAATTTGCATGAGTCACTTGAGTCAATGCAAAATAAATATTGTACTGCGCAGAAACAAATTGATGAACACATCAAATCTGCCACAGAGTTAGTTGAACTCTGCAAATATAACGCGGAGAGATATGACTCTTTAATAAATAGTCAAATTGATACTTGTAATGATTTCTCTAAAGAGGAAAACATAATTCGGACACCTCAGAGCCCCTGTCATTCATTAACCTGCATAGAGACCTTAAAAAGTAACTATTGCAAACAGTCATTTAAATCAGCTACCTCATGCAAGTCAAAAGACACAAAAACGATTGTTTTCTCAGATAAACTGGGACAAGGTCTAGGAGTAACGATGAAAAATATATATAATAGAAATGTTATAAATGTATGTACACCTGGGAAGTCTTTTGAAGATATTGTGCATAGTTTATCTTTGTATGAAATAGATAGTTTGACCAACATAATTATTTTATGTGGCGACAGCTCCCAAGTTAGGAAACGTGAAATCTTGATGAATATTAACTTTTTATTGAAACTACAGTCTGAAACCGGCTGTAAATTAGTAATTAGCTCATTTCCTTACGCGAAAAACCTAACTAGGGAGCAGAATCAGCATATATATGAGTTAAACTCATATTTGTTCAACTTGATAAATTGTCATAGTGACAAGGTTTTATATTTTGATATTAATAATTTTATTAATAATTTTATTTTGACATCGGATACTATGTATCTTGCAAATAGGTTTAGGACAAAAATAGCTAAATTGTTAGCTTTTAATTTACAAGACACCTTTCAAGGTGGCAAGCCAAAGTCTTTTGACTCTGATTTTAGTAGCTTACCTACTAATAATAATTTAATTAATTTAAATAATATAAACACTTCTTTACAAAGTGAAAACGTCTCTAAATCGGCTTTAAACTAAAACATAAGACAACAGCCAAGCCCTCTTGCCTTAACGTATTATGTCAAAACATTCAGGGCCTGTCTGGCAAAGTTTTAGAGTTAGAATTATTTGCAGAATGTAATGACATTCATGTCATTTGTATAACTGAGCACTGGCTGAATCATTGTGATTTGTCATGTAGTGTGAATAATTTTCAGTTAGCAAATTTATTATCTAGGAAGACAACAACGCGTGGCGGCTCTCTAATTTTCGTAAAAAATAATATAAGCTACAGAGAAAGAAAGGATATTGTAAACCTTTCTATAGAACGTCATGTCGAGCTGTCATGTGTAGAATTAAAAAGCTTAGTCATTGTATGTGTATACCGACCACCTAAAGGTAATTTTGAAACATTTGAATCGGTGATGGAGGATGTGTTGAATAAGTTAAAGTTAAAAAATAAACCAATAGCAGTATGTGGCGATTTTAATGTTGATATTCTCGAAAGCTGTGCATTGACTACACGAATATTAACTTTGTTCAATTCTTTTAATTTAATTAATCAGTTCTTGGAGCCCACAAGGGTAACATCTCATTCAGCCACTTGCATAGATAATGTTTTTTCGGAGTCTGATCCGACTAACAAACTAGTCGTTAAAAATATTACATCCGACCATTACGGATTAAAGGTATCCTATGAATTAGATATTGTTGATGCGCCTAAAAGTGTACAATGCAGGCCCGTTACAAAAACGCGACTACGTAATTTTGAAAATAATGTAGCTGATAAAGTTTCTACGATGCCATATGTGCATGATGATCCTAATGCGCTTTATGGAACCCTTTTTGAATTAGTAACGAATGAGTTCAATAATATCTTTAAGTCTAAAACGATTAAATGCACCCAGAAGTTAAAGTTTTGCGAATGGGCTACGACAGGTATTTATAAAAGTAGAAACAGGCTGTATGAACTATATAAATTAAGAGAAACTAATCACAGCCCTCGTTTCGTAGAACATGTAAAACAATATTCTAAGATTTTCAAAAAAGCATGTTCTAAAGCAAAGTCTATATTTTTAAAGGATAAAATTAAAAAGTCAAATAATAAAATCAAAACAACTTGGGATATTATTAAGCGTGAAACCGGAAAAGGTAAACAACATGACAACAGTCTAGCGCTTAACATTAATAACGCAAGAATAAACTCTGAAACAGAAATTGCTAATATTTTTGATAACTTTTTTGTAAATATACCATTAGTAACCACCTCTAATTTGAATTCTTCACCAGCTTCTGCTGTCTCGGTTCTTGAAAAACATGTGTCTGAGTGTAGTTCATTATTTAATTTTAAAGAAATTAATTCGAGCGATATAATCAAAACATTTAATTTACTTAAAATGAAAACTACCACTGATTTATGGGGCATATCTGTTACTGTACTTAAAAACATTATTCATGCTATTGCCCCTTATCTTGCTATTATATTTAATCAGTGTATCGCTCAAGGAATTTTTCCTGATTTAATGAAATTTAGCAAAGTGATACCTTTATTTAAATCAGGAAACAAAGAAGACCCAAGTAATTAAGGACCAATATCAATATTACCCGCCTTAAGCAAAATATTTGAAAAAATAATACTAGAGCAATTATTGTCTCATTTCTCATTAAACAATCTCATGCATAGCAAACAATTCGGATTTATGAAGGGTCAGTCAACCACGGATGCTGGGGTTGCACTTTTAAAGCATGTGTTTGATGCCTGGGAAAAGTCGCAAAATACTCTTGGAATATTTTGCGACTTATCCAAGGCTTTTGATTGTGTTGATCACCGGACGCTGCTGTTGAAGCTAAATCATTACGGTGTAAAAAATAATGCCCAGAAACTAATACTGTCGTATCTCAGTTCCAGAACTCAGACAGTTGACATTAATGGAGTGAAATCAAACGGCTCTCAGATTAAACTAGGCGTACCTCAAGGCTCTATTTTAGGCCCTTTTCTATTTTTGGTTTATATTAATGATTTGCCTTTCTTTGCCAAAAACTTCTGTGATATTGTGTTGTTTGCAGATGATACTTCTTTAATATTTAACATAGACAGAAACAAAACCAATTTTGACGATGTAAACACAGCACTATCACAAGTACTCGGTTGGTTTAATTCTAACAATTTGCAGCTTAATGCAAAGAAAACAAAGTGCGTACTTTTTTCTCTGCCAAATGTACAGACGGTACCTGTAGAAATTGTAATCAACAACGAAAAACTGGATTTAGTACAATCAACGATCTTTCTGGGTGTAACTTTAGACTCGAAACTTCAATGGCATGCGCATATCGCAACATTAGCTGGTAAGCTTAGTTCTGCTTCCTACGCTATTAGAAAAGTACGACAGCTAACAGATGTTGATACTGCTAGAACTGTATACTTTAGTTATTTCCATAGCATCATGTCATATGGCATTCTTTTGTGGGGATTAGCGGCTGGCATTAATGCTATATTCATCTTGCAAAAACGAGCAATCAGAGCCATCTATAAACTAGGCTCCAAAACTTCGCTTAGAGACAAGTTCAAGGAAATAGGTATACTGACAGCTGCATCTCAATTTATATTAAATTGCATTCTTTTTGTACGTCGCAATATTAACTTGTATACCAAACATGGTGATTTACACAATCGTAATACTAGAAATAGAAACAAGCTCGTAATGCCTCGGTACCGTTTAGAAAAGGTGCACGGATCTTTCGTTGGTCAAGGTATACACATATATAACAAAATCCCAAGTGATATCTTGGATTTACCATATCTAGAGTTTAAGAATCATATAAAGAGTGGCCTCCTCAAAAAAGGCTATTACACTGTAAATGATTATTTGAACGACAAAACACCTTGGTCGTAACACTCGTAACAAATGTTCCTAGTATGATATTGTGAGTCGTGTCCTATATTTTATATTATTACCGTTTATATTAGTTAAGCTTTTAATTCGGTCATTTAAGGTAGGCAGTTTGAGTATGTCATGCTCACTAAAACATTTCTACGGTGGTGGCGTGTGAGGCGGGTCGTTACGTTCCCTAAATTATGGTTGAGCGAAGCGATGGCTGGTTCATGCGTCATGCTCGTGAACGGGTGCTGCCAGTGGGAATGGGTCTGCTCTTATCTGCTTGCCTTAAAATGTGTTTTCTTTTGTTTTTATTCATTTTATTAAGAATTACATTTGAAACATGTATGGCGCAACTTGCAGTATATAGTAGAATTGTCTTTTGTTTTAAACTAATATTAAAGCTTTAAGTAGAGTTCCTAAGTAACTGAAAATTGTTCACCGCTATGATCATTAGTTCGCCTATACTTAACTGTATTTATCATAACCCATTGTGTAATTGTGATGGAAACTGACCTTAGTCATACCATGTTAAGGTCATTTTTCAATTTGACGACTCTGTATGAAATAAGACAGGGAGAAAAAAACAACCCTTGGAGTTTCTTGCCGGTTCTTCTCCAAGGCCTCCCGCTGTAGGGTTTGCGAACCGATGGCGTAGCTTCTATGACGTTCACAAGTATTGTAAATAACAATCTAAATTGAATAAACAAATTTGAATTTTGAATTTTGAATGAATACAATTCGCCACTTCTTATTTATATCGCCATCATTGTAAGCAAGCACCTCAATTAATTCGAACAGTAACAATAAAACAATAAAGCAATTAACGGGTAAACGACGTGTTGCGATCATTTGGCTGATTGCCATGTGTTATTTTTAATTGGGCGTATTGAAAGGTCTGTCTTTATGTGCAGCTGTTATTTAATATGACCAAATTACACATGTTTTGCCATGGTTCTACAGTATTTTATCGTTATGCCAGATAAGCTGACTGTAAATAAATAATAAATAAATAACTTCTTACAATCACACCAATTATCTAAGCCCATTTTAATTTCATTAAGAAACTGTATCATGGAAAACTTGATAACGGATAAATATATACCTACTTAAATACTTTTTTTTTTTGTAAATACATACTTAATATACATAGTAAACACCCAGACCAAGACAAATAGACATGTTCATGCACACAAATATTTGTCTTGTTCGGGAATCGAACCCGAGACCACTGGCGCAGAAGGTGGGTAGCCTACCCCTGCGCCAAATCGGTCGTCAAACTGTACACAGATTATTATTATTTAACGTAATTGAACTATTCGATCGCCGGTCTTAGGGAGTTGATCAGATAGAGTGGCGAGAAAACACTAATAAATTGATAGTAACATCGTATGAGCTGACTGATTAACTGATTATTATTATTTAACGTAATTGAACTATTCGATCGCCGGTCTTAAGGAGTTGATCAGATAGAGTGGCGAGAAAACACTAATAAAATGATAGTAACATCGTATGAGCTGACTGACTAACATTATATCAAGTGCCGCAAGCACTTATAAAACTAGGTTTGTGGAGAAATCCATAAAAAATGTCTGCTCATCCTATTTTTTTTTCTATTTAAAAAACCCCAAAGTGTGCACGTGCACTTGTCAGTTTCAGTCAGCTGATTGAAGTTTTAATTAGAAATACTTGCAGGCATCGGGGTGGGAGTTTTAACGAACAGCGTGTAATATTTCATCGATAGATAGCGCTGCTGCGCTGTTTCGTTGCTGCGCTCCGACAGCGGAGGGTTGAGTTGAGCGGCACTAATGGAGCTCACCAACTCACGACCCACTTGATCAAAAAACAACAACATTACGCCCGTTGGAGCGATTCAGTTGGACATAAATTGGTTCCGTATAGAGTTAGGGGCGATTTGGACTTTTTTGTTGGGTTTTGGTGCGATGACGGTTGACGTATTTACTTACATTTTGAATCGATTCGGCACACAGTAAACTCCATTAAAGAAATAAACTATCATATTTTTATACTAAAAGAAACGGAAACCTCTGTTTTGATTGTGAATTCATTCTCCTGAACATCCTGACATAAATATCAAAAATATTTCTTACTCATGAATTATTCTAATTCTGTTCTAAGAGTTGTAACGGCAAAAAACAAAATGGGACCCCTAAAGGATCACTCGCTCCTAATGTTATTTATTTAGTTGGATTTGAAACTCAAGTAATGATTAAAAGTAATTAAGCGTAAAGAACCATGCATAACTGTTCTAGCATTATTGAAAACCTCTTTTGATGTATTAGGTTCAAGGCATTGGTTCTTCTAATGGCTGCTCTATTCTTATCACTTCAGGATCAAGTTTACTGTCTAATGTCAAATTGTCTAATCCTTGCCTTGCAGAGGGCACTGTCCTTATTTACGGCGCAAGCAAGTCCCTCGGATAGTTCCGCGAAGTCCCGCAAGGCCCGATAGTCCCTTTTCGGAACTGCAATCACGGCAGCCATCCCGCCAGGATGCGACTAGTGTTGCAGAAATACCAATAGATTTACTATAATTATAAAATTTTATAACAATATACCTACATGAATAATTTATAAACGTGCCCTATGCAATGGCACAGAATATATATAATAGTAGCAATGATTACTGCAATACCCTGACCTTAGATCATATATTCTGGCCACTGCCACCGGTCAGCGATAATCCGGCTGCCGGATAATTCGGTTGTCAGACGCGGCCGATAAATTGCGTCCAATGGCCGGCCGGACCCGGCTGCTGAGACGGCCGGACCGGCGGCGCCGACAGATGCGACGGAACGGCTGCTGATAGGGTTGCCTCTAACGGCTAGAATTTGCAAGAAATATACAAGGAGATGTCCTGGACATCTACCAATCATATGGGATACCAATAGAACATAATTATTATAACACTTTCTTTGTATTTCTAGGTACTTAGGTATTCAATATATTCTCATAATAATAATGGTTCACCCTAGGTATTTTGCAAAGGCTCCTGTGAATAGTAATAAAATACTTCAGTTTCTTTTATGATAATTATCTTTAACCGACTTCTAAATCAAAAAGGAGGAGGTTCTCTATTCGTCTGTATGTATGTTTTTTTTTTTTTTTTTTTTTTATGTATGTCCACCGATTACTCGAAGACGGCTGAACCGATTGAAATGGTTCAAACGTTATTACATCAGGTTGGTTTCCAAGTTGGTCCCATTTTTTGAAATTTTGAAATCGGTTCAGTAGTTTTCAGGAAATCTTGAAAATACTGTCGTTTTCGTTACCACTTTATGTGAATTTAATACTTATCTTTAGGCATAACTCCTTTGTTTATGAACCGATTTAGATGATTCTTGTTTTGTTAAAAAGGGGATACCTCAAGGTATTTTAACCGACTTCGAAAAAGGAGGTTTTGAGTTTGATCACATACCTATTTACCAGAAAACGCGCAAATTGCCTGCACGATGCACTAAAAAGAGTGAAATAAAAATTATTTTTATAAAAAAATAAAACCGCCTTCTAAAAAACCACATCAAAAAAGTAAGAAATAATTCCTCACCAAATAAATAGCGTAAGTACTTTGAAGTAGGGCGGGTTTTAACAAAAAACAACAAAAAATTGTACATGTTTCACGCCCGACTTCAAAGTAATTACGCTATTTATTTGGTGAGGAATTATTTCTTACTTTTTTGATGTGGTTTTTTAGAAGGCGGTTTTTTATTTCTATTATAAATATCAGTTTGTTTAGTTGGTCATGTAAAATAACATGTAGTGATTCTACCAACCCTTAGGGGTAGATACGTGAGCTGAGTTAAGCCGCTCGGCAGCCGGCTTTGCGCGACAGTATGAACGGCCTCCATTGCGCAGCCCCTCGAGACTACGAAGGCTGCTCTAATTTGTGTATTGATAGTGAGTCTAGCTGAGACATGCACCGTGAATGCAGTTTTTTATGCGGGTTTCCCAAAGCTCCTCGAAAGCTGTTCTGGCTGTTTCGATGGGCGGAGTGCGACTGCCGACGCTACGTTTCTGCGGTGGCAATCAGAGGCAAAATGCATGGGATTGACATTAGCGATTGAAATGTCACGTGACCGCTAATGTCAATCCCATACATTTTCTCTCTATTCTACTGGCGATATTGATAATAGAAAGCCACTTATCTAGAGGGGCTGGGTTGGCCTGATTAAATTACGATTTTAATCTGTGATAAAAAAACAATGATTAAATCAGAATCAGAATCATTTATTGCTTAAAACTGTGTTACAAAGTAGTATAGTATTATATTGTGAGCATCAGGATGGCGGGTATATTTCTCAGATTAGCTTAAATTTATTGCAGATATTTGGTACCTCCTGTGTACCTTTACGTACCTCTTTTAAAAATCTGTGTACCTCCGTATTTACTAAGATATTCAATTCGCTAGGTACACCCGCGGACCTGACGTCAGGTCCGCGGGTGTATTTGAAACCAATGAGTGTATGGTAATGAGTTTGTGTACAGATTTGGTACCTTCTGTGTACCTGCAGAAACATGTATTAGACTTCCATAATTCGATAAGATATTGAAGATATTCGATACAATAGGTACACCCGCTAACCTGACGTTAGGATTTTTTTGAAACCGATGAGTGTATCGTAATGGTTTTGAGTATAGATGTGGTACCTTCTGTGTACCTACAGAAACATGTATTAGACGTCCACAATTCGATAAGGTATCGAAAATATTCAAACCAATAGTTTACCCGCCATCCTGATGTCAATATGGTGCATGCACACTGGTTCCATATTGTAAAAGTAGGGACTTAGGTTGCACGTTTTTTTAGCAACTACAATTTGATATCCAAGGAAATTAAATATATACGTGGAGTGTAAATCATATGCCTGTGTTGTCATGTTAAGGGTAAGTTTATGGTTTTAAGTAACAGTTTACACATCGATAAGTAGTTTGGTCAGCATTTAGCCTTTTTAGGTGTGCATATCAGTATTTTTGTAGGTTAGGTTAGGTTGGTGAGTAATTTAATAGTATCCAAATAAGTAGCCAAAGAATCAAAGCTCTAAACAAGAAGACCGACCGACTACTTTCCTTTTTCAAAGACTAATTAAAGCAAGCGTGGATTGTATGGCATTCTTAAAACTGAGTAGTTAATAATTTGCCATTGTTAAGTGTTATGAATGCTTACAGATTTTGTTTCCGAGATTATGGCGAGAGACATAGATTTGTGATACTCGGAACAGTGAATAAATAAATAACCTTTTATGTCCCATTCAGGAAGACGATTTGTTAAGTTTTTGAAGGCGCCAGGGGCTGGTCTTGGGATCGACTCCTGACTTTTTATACAATAAAGAAGATGCAATGCAAAATTACTCTTGTAACAGGGGCATAAGGTAATAGTACCGTGGATTTGGAATAGATGACGAGAATATTGCATTGCACCTTTCTGATAATTACTATTGTCACTCAGGTTTTTATATCGGCCTGGGATGGGACAGTATTCAAATATCAATTTAGCAATTGTAGTTTCATTGTACACGACCTACGATGATAAATTATTGTCCTTAATCTGACTTGTGTTCTAGGAAGATAAATAATTTATTTTTCATATATTTTCGATGTATTTAGTCTTCTAGGTGTAGCCTACAAAATGTTTAGAGATTTATGTGATTTGTGTAGCACAATAAAGTTTGTATATAGATTGGATTATAGACGGACCCTGACCATTCAAACGCCACATACGTATGCATACATACCTAATATCAGCAATCAGATTCAGATAATGAAATAAGTATACTTCGTGTGTGCGTGCGTGCCTCATAGCGAAGATAACGTATTTACGACTTCGGATATAGGACATAAGTTTCGTTATAAGATACTATCTTTACTACCCCAGTTAGCGACAGTCAAAGTTTTAAATACGCCTGGGATATCAGTAAGCGCTCTTAGCGTACTAAAACTGCCGTATAACATTGTAATGCGTCGTAAAGATGGTCTTAATAATAAAATATTTAAGGGTTATGCCCGCGCTGCCGTTAAAGGTTTTATAAGACTTGAAGGCGGAGTGTTATTGGGAGCTGTCACGCTAATACAGCAACAGTCATTTGACGAGTATTACCATCATTCAACTGAGTATTTTCTTGTGTTGGAACATTTTAATTGAACACTTTTGCTGGCACGTTTCACTGTTCCCAAAGTAGGTACAAGTAATAAATTATAAGAAGGTGAATATTTTGTGTTTGCAGTATTTAATAAGTTTTTAGTAAGGTGCACCGGGGCTATTGTAACTAAAAATTGAAGTTGTTTAACTTTGAAGTTTCATAACTATTACCTGTTAACTATTTTAATATATATTTCGGATGCATATCATTATATATTTAATGCAGAATGTTTTAATATTAATTATGTAACGAATAACTTGATATCTAGGAGTCAAATATATGATTTATTTGTTGAAGGTAGAAATAGTCACATTTACCCCCCATAGGGGGCAAAAGCAACTAAATGCCATAAAACGAATTTTAATAAGTTTTGCGAATAAAAATAAAACAAAGATAAAACTCAAAATAAATTTTACAGGATTTTCAATTCTTTTGCCAGCAAATAAGGTTAACTTTCAATTAAATCAAACTTTTATTTCTATGCGACTATTTGTAAAGAGAGAGTGATTTTGAAGAGATTCAAAATGGCGGCGGTTTGGCATAATGCTTTGCCGTTCGCAAAGTTTTGATCCTACTAGCAACATCTGTGGGTTATAATCATAATCATAATCATAAATCATTTATTTGCTAGAAACATGGTATACAGGTGGTATAAAAGTTTACAGATCGAGCATGTTCTGCCATCTAATAATAACATGCAAATATAAATAAAAAGAAGAGGCTGAGGTTAAAACATGTCAAATTAATTGGAATGGGATAATTTATGCATGTCAAAAATTATCATTTTAATAGAAAAATTTCAAAATATCGGGAAAATGTCAAATATCAAAATAAATTTAAAGTGAATACAATGTCAATAATAACGATTGAAACATTAATATAAATTGTCCAATAAATATTCATTCATTTAAAATCTAAATATTCCTTTACACTATAGAAGCAATGCTCTAGTAACCATGTTGTCAATTTACGTTTAAATATATTATATGGCAATTGCTTTATATCGTCAGGCAGCTTATTAAATATTAAAATAGCTTGAATATAAGCATTTCGATTAAAAATTTCAAGTTTACATTTTGGGAGAAACACTCTATCTTTGTGTCTCGTGTGTCGCATTAGCAAATTAGAATGCTTCGGAAAGTAACCTGCGTTCTGCCTTACAAAGATGCAAATATCTTTAATATACATACAGGGGAGTGGGAGTATTTTTAAATCTTTAAAAAGGGGTTTGCAACTGTTAGTACTCCAAACATTACACATGGCCCTTAACATTATAGTGACAATTATTCGATCACAGATGTCGTTTTTCACCAAAACTCGTATATAAATAATTATTTAGATTAGTCGCATTCGCCCCCTAGTTACAATAGCCCCGGTGCACCTTAAACATTTCATTTTTATGACAAGCATTTTTCCTGACTGTACTTTAATATTGTATTGTCTTCTAAACCAAACCTGTATACAAAATTTCAGCTCCATCGGACACTGGGAAGTGGGTCAAATTAAGCTTGCAAGATTTGTCCCCCACTAACTAACAAACTATCTAACTAACATGGCAAATTAATAAAAAGCTTGTAAAAAGTAATATACTGCAATTGGTATGTTTTAATTAAAGCTGTAGAAGTTAAAACTACCTTTTTTATTTAAAATTTGCCTTGAAATACTAACTGAACTTGAAACTAGTTTTTACACGCTTCAGTATGGTTTCAGAAAAATTCGAGGCTTAAATATCGTTCAATACGATTTCACAAAACTAAAAAATACGAGGTAGTGTTAAATCTATGGTATTATTTACTGCAATATTGTAAAAGATACTTTTTGCTGACTTTAATCTATGCTTCTTTTTTATAATCGCATTAAGCGTAAAGTTGGAAAACTAGAACATCTTACAAAACATTTATTCCGAATGGTTTCAATGCCAAACGCATTGTTAAGTTCACAATTAAGTACTTACAATAAATTATAGCAATATATTTTTTCCACGTCAATCGTAAAAAGTGGACAAAAAAAATGTTATTGACAAAAAGTGCTTTCGTTGAAAAAGTGCACGATTTTTTGTTGCAAGCAATTTGTTGCGAAAGATCCATTCGTTCGGGCTTAACGTGAAACTGGCAATTTTTTTACAGAAAATACGCGATCACTGTGAGTGAACACAATGGCTTACAATGCCCTATCTATAATAATAATAAGTACCTAATATTTCATCTCAGTTTTAGGGGCGGAAATTCTACAAAAATAAATCTTCTTACACGATTAACATGGAACATTTATCATTATGTAAGTATAAAAAATTAAAAACTCATTTTATATTTATAATACATACCTACACTACATGTATTAGACTTATCATAAAAAGTTTCAAATTGAAACAGAACTATTAGTATGTCGTTTCTGTCGTATCGACCGACGTTGTTATAGAGTGTGGCTGTGGAGTGTGGACTATTTTATACTAAGTAATTTGAGCAGGTGTTTTTCTAACTTCGTATTTACACAGACCACGTATCACGAGAAACTATCGTTAGGTATCGTAATCGAAAAGTTAAGGCGAGGATTCCTGACCGAAATAGGCACGCTAGCTAACGCTTGCTCGGCCGCGCTCGATACACTTCGCGTGGACCCAGAGCGGCAGCCGGCAGTGAACTGTGAACTCTCGAGCGCCCCGCGAATCGAAAATCACTATTTAAATAGACAATTATTTCCATATATTTGTCATTAACTAAAACCAAGTATATTGCTAGTAATATGATATTTGGATTATTATTAGACGGATGTTTGGAGTTTTATTTGATACAGTAAAGTATCACTAATGGAAATATAACGGCCGGAAGCACTAGATAAAAGACTGTAAAATAACATATATTTTTTCCAAATTTCGAGTGCTTGTGGTTTGCGAGTATCTAATCCATAATTTAAAAAAGTTTTAAGTAAAAATTTCATTTTTATTACAAGCTTTTTTTGCTGACTGTACTATAATATTTTATTGTCTTCTGAACCAAACCTGTATACAAAATTTCAGTTCCATCGGACACTGGGAAGTGGGTCAAATTAAGCTTGCAAGATTTGTCCCCCACTAACTAACATACTAACTAACTAACTAACAGTGCAAGTTAATAAAAAGCTTGTAAAATACCCTATTTTCGGGAATCAGCGCCTTAATAATAATAATAATAATTCTTTATTTTTAAATGTTATATTTTTTAGTGTTATACATTGTAAAAATTTAATGTTTAGAAATATAATTTTGTAAGTATTTAAAATGTAATAAAGGGAATAATAATAATAATATAGCTTTATTTCGGGCAATAAACCCATAGTTACATAACACAAACATATGGTAAAAAGAAAGCAAAAATACAAATAAAAATTAAATTAAATTAAAATTATCGTTCTATCGCTAGAACTTCTCGTTATTAAAATAAATGCCCTACCTCAAGCAGTCGTTTTCCACAGTGTGTATTTTCGACCAATGACGAAAAAACACATTGTCTATATCGCTATTAATATTTTTAAGGATGGAATTCTCACTTTCCCTGACTCTGGCCCAAAAGGACGCCGATCGTGACCGGAGAATGGCAAAGAAGTCGGCAACATTTGCGTCAGCAAACATTTCTTTAGCACTGCAATGTCTCGGCAACCTCATCAAAATGCGGAAGGCGTCATTATACTGAACCCTAAGCACATTGAAAGAGCGTTTTGTATATTTCAACCAAAGTTGACAAGTATAAAACGTCTGACAAAATGCCTTGAATAACATGATTTTGACGTCTCCCGCACTTCTGGCGAAGCGCCTCGCGAGCATATTGCAGCGCACTGCGAGGGCCCTACGTTCTCTTTCCATGTCGTCCTCATCACTCAGCTGTTCATTCAGAACATGCCCTAAATATTTAAATTTAGATACAACCTGAATTGGTGAACCATATAACCAGACCGGTAGCATCCTCTCCGGACCCCTACCCTTTTTAAATAGCATGACCTCTGTCTTCGTAACGTTGTATTTCAATCCGTGTTGTTCAGCATATGATTCACAGATTGAAAGTAGTTTACGGAGTCCATTAATCGAGGGGCTGAGAAGCACCATGTCATCGGCGTAGCTCAGGCTGTTAACACATACGTTACCAACATGGCAACCCGTTCTAGAGCTTCTCAGCCTCTCGATCAATTCGTTAACATAAAGATTAAAGAGGTCCGGCGAGGTTAATCCTCCTTGACGAACACCGCAGTCTAATCTAAAATTATTAGAAGTCGCGTCGCCCCATCTAACTGTATTAGTTTGGTTCTCGTACCAGTGCCTCAAAAGATTCGCTATAGGTGAAGGAACTGTGGTTTGGTTGAGTTTATTCCACAGTACTTTGTAATTTACTAGATCGAATGCACGACTCAGATCCAGAAAACACGCATATACTGGTGTATCCCTCTTGAGATAGTAACTCACAGAATGCTTGAGTGCTAGTATAGCTGAATCCGTTGAGACCCCACTACGAAAACCAAACTGAGCATCGTCTATTCGTATATGTTTCACCAATTCAGGCTGGATAACTCTTTCAAATATCTTACCCACTATAGTGCCAAGAGATATAGGCCTGTAGTTATTCAGGCTGGACAGATCTCCTGTTCTATTTTTTATTATAGGTACCACTGTTGTTTTCATAAGCTTTTCCGGTAAGTACGCCTGTTTAATACACATATTAAACAAATCAGCAATCACCTTAAAGGCCTCCGGGCTGGCAAAAAGTATATGCTCAATACTGAGCCCGTCGTGCCCTGGCGACTTCCCGTGCTTCATGCTCCGAACTATACTTGCCACCTCATCAGGTGTTGTTAAAACATTAGTGTCACCTGTGTGCACACATCTTGTATCCTCTTCAACGTTACAAATATCTAGAGGCTTAATTTTGAAGTGGTTAGCAAATAAGTTTGCAATGTCTTTATCCCCTTTAACATTATTTATATTTGCGGGAAGCATAGTTTTACCTTTAGTGGCTTTCACCCCGTTCCAAAATTTCCCAAAATTTTTACTAGCTTTACAATGCGCTAAAATATTCATTTTTATTGTGTCTTCATTATTTTGGACCCATCTAAGTTTATTTTTAAACACCCTACGACTTTCGACCATGTTATGATAAGCACTACCAACATTCGGTTTACCACAGGACAACCAATAACTAAAGTTTTGCCGCGCTTTTTGATGACTATCACTTACGTAATAGTTCCAACCCGGTATCTGCCCAGCCTTCTTAGTAAGATTCTGTGTACGACAGCTTGAGGCAGAAGCATTTTGTAACACAGATATAAAGCTATTGTATAAATCATCTATTACATTAACATGGTAATTAACATTAGGGCATTTACTATTACTAACACTATCACAGTTCGAACATTGACTAGAATATTTAAGTTTAACTAGGTTTTTAAACATAATTCATCATATTTCTTAATTTGACTACAATTCTTTTTATTCCATAAAACATTATTTATTTGACTTTTATTATCACAGCTATTTGAAGGTACATTTTTTATTACCACTCTGAGATTGAGCCTTACAAATATCGGATAGTGGTCAGACCACGAGACATCGTTATCTACCCATACCTTGTCAACAGTAGGCCAAGCTGCACTCGTAGTAAGACAGTGGTCTAACCATCTGTTACTTCCGTTCTGTTCACTCGTAAATGTAAATGTATTAGAATTTACTCCTAAGAACCGATAATCCGCACACTCCCACGTCATATCTGAACAGAAATGTAATAATTCCTCCCCAAAAAGAGTGCCCGGATGCGCGTTGAAATCGCCTATAATATAGCAGGCTTCAATATCAAGTTCGTCAACTATTGCGCTTATACCCGAAAGACAATTAGTAAATTCAGTAAGGTTGTCTATGCTATCACAAGGCATATACACATTAAAAATAAGATTTTTTTTACAATCCATTTCAACCTTTATTCCTATATATCTGTCTGATTTGCAGTCCAATGATGTGACATTGTCGAACACATCTTTCCGCCACAGTATTGCAAGTCCGCCGTACGGCCTGCCTCTAAGCACTCCCGCGCCTGTGTCTACCGCCGATGTGGCTATGCAGCTATAGTTATTGTCAATATCATTTACTATATGTAAGTCGTGCGGCAACAACCAAGTCTCTTGTACAGCTACGATGTGAGCCACACTGCACAGGTCTTGGATGTGTTTTGTCGCCCGCTTAATAGACTTACAGTTAAATGACGCTAATGTTATCATATTAGAATTAGTTTCAGCCATTATTATTTTTAATAGATAGCGGTTTATGTATCGATACACGTTCACGGAACCTACGGAACACTAATCCTGCCGGCCAAAACTCTTTATTAAGAAATGTTGATAGTTGACCTGCATTAATCGTTATTTTGAATGAGCTAAAATCGACTTCTTTAAGCTGTTTTAATAGTTCGACTTCGATACAGCTTTCATTCATTTCTTGAATATGATTCTTGATATCTTCAGCTGTTGTGCATTTCAGAGCGCGTGAGACATATATGGCGACCTTCGGCTCACTAACTAAGATTTTAGTTGTATTTTGAAGCGTACCACGGCTATTACGGCTTTTGTTCGTTATTTTACGCGTCACCTGAGTAAAACCATCAATTTTTGCGTTAATATTTCTATGAATACACTCAATATTGTCAGTCTTATCAATCGATGTACCGGCTCCCTTCGCTGCCACGCATAATCCACCCGTTGCCACTTTAGACGGACGGGTCATAGTCGCTTGCCGTTGCGACGGCAATACGATGTCACGGTAGGACGGCGTGTGAGTCAGTTCAAGCGCAGTAATTTCTTCGTCCGCTGGTACAGTCATAAGCGACGCGCGATTTCGTCCCGTAATAGGAGTCGTTGCAATATTTCCATTAGACGTGTTATTGCTCATTAGGATTTCAGTCTTTTCTATGGATTTTCTTAGTCCCGTCAGCTCGGTGCTTATTTTTTGGTCAAATTGCGCAAGTTCAGTTTTTGAAACATTGTCAGTTTTCATGGTCTGTAGTTCAGTTTTCAGTATGTTTATATCTTTCAATAAACGTGTCACGTCTACGTGGTCAAACGATACCGGTGGTAAACGATTCAAGTCTCTGGCTACAAAAATGGGCATGTCATTCGGCTCGTTCTCCTTTATTATTTTAATTAGGTCCTTTATATCCTTTTTCTTCTTGTCTTCACCTCGTCTTAGGGGAATCTTCACATTAGGAACATTTTTGTGCAGTTCCGTTTTACCTTGATCAATTTCCGTTTCAGTGAAGTTTGACACACAGATTTGCAAAATACTTAATTCGTCCAGAACATCAACTTTGTTTTGAATGAATGTAAGTAGTTCGTTCACAATTAGGCGACCCGCCATATTTTATCACTTGGACCCGGAAGTCAGAAAACTATAACACTCGTACGCGCTTATCCACCCGTATGCGTCGAATCGGCATCGCACCGGCGACGCGACTGCATCTTAAATAGCATCCTTCAAAAGCGGTCAAAGTGCTGTTGTCAAACATCTATTGAATTTCAGTTCCATTAACGACTGAAAGAGGCGCTGCTGTGGCGCTGCTGTGGCGCTGCTCTGGTTTTCATAGAAAATAATACGATCACGATAACGGTTACTATAACAACAGTTTTTCGAGGGCTACTGTTTTCAGACTTTTATTTTATTCGAAACCTAGTTATATTCGCGCACTGTCGAAACCAAACAACATAAAGTAATGACATGTGACAGTGTATAATGCGGAAATTACCGGCCCGCAACAAACGGGCCGTATTAGCGGGAACGACTTCCTCCCCCACCCCCCTTTCATCCCGCCTGCGACTTCTAGCCGCTACCACAGATAATATAATACTATACCGCTACACACGCTCCTATCCGACCGCCGATTTGGTGCGGGCGAACTTCACTGCAGATCTGATCCGCGCCTACACACGTTCAAACCAAATCTGCCGCACCAAATCGGTCGGCGCTACACACGTTCCGATTTGGTCTGGCCGACCTCTAGCCGTTGTTGCAGTGTTGCCAGCCACTGCTAATCTCCCAATATTATTATTATTTATAAATACAGAAAACATCAACTTGCTTGCAATAAATAAATTAAAAAGAAAAATATTTTCTGTTTTTATTGTTTTATTACTATAAAAAAAACAATTTCATTATTTTTAAATTTTCAGTTATTTTCAAAAAAATACTAAAACATGCTTAATATTTACTAAAAGCAGCACTTATTGATGAGGTGTTATGTATATTATATATATTTAGTTTTACGACAAATTGCGAGTTTTTAAATAAAATATTCTAAAAAAAACAAAAAGATAAAAATAATCTTTTCATAAATGGCCATATTTAAACCTTTCGTTCGTTCAGTCCTACGTAAAACTCATGAACGAGCATTAAATTGAATCCTCTGAAAATCTCTTAAAGTAATTCTATCTGCCTTTTTAAATATTTCCGCTTTACATATTTTCTCCCTAAATCTAGGGGAAAACCTCCAAAATTGTCAACACTGCCAAGTTAGTCCGGTCGGAAGCCTACACACGTTCCGATTTGGTAGGAAGTGAAGTTCGTGCGAACCAAATCCGGCCGACCGCGTCAAACACGAATAATAATAATTATGGTCGGACGACTACGCTACACACGTCCAGATTTGGTCTGGAGCAGACCAAATCGGCGGTCGGATCGGAACGTGTGTTGATGCTATTCCCGTGTTTTCGCAAGTGGCGACAGAACGCGGGACGGGTGCCGGCGCTCTACAGACGCTTTGATGTTCGTTAGGCTACTATGTACTTACGTTGGTAAAGCACGAAGTAATCGATTTATTTTTATTTTTACGCAATTTTTACTATTGAAAATGCAGTATTAGATAAATGCATTCCCCCGGACAGTGAAATGTCGTGGGTTCAAGTCCCATCGGAGCGAGTTGTGGGACGACGGGTCTCTCGTTTCTGACGTGATAACGGCTTATAAATCGATGAGAGCTCGGCTGCATCCACGAAAAGCATGACGCAATAGTCACGTTCCGCCTAGGCTGGCCTACGTAATGGTACAGGAACTAACTTCTGAAACAGTTACTTACTTTTCCCCACGACAATTGGGTATTTCGCTGTTTTTTTTATTGGCTTGAAATGTTCATTTAATTAGTAGCAATACAACATAGGTATTTATTTTCAAATATCTTGCATATTTTCAGCGATATAGAGCATCAAACTTTCTAATTAGACAAGGAGAGAGCTATAGAAACGTGACGCCACATTTCTATAGCGCCATACTATCGCCATAGAAAATTTCGTTTAGAAAGAGATAGCTAGAGTCACAATTAAGTAGCTCATAATTTGCTTTTTATAATACAGATTGAATTAATTTTTTCACATTTTTTATTCAATAATGTTAAATTTCTGAATGTCATAATTAAATATCTACATTTCAACAACAGTCAAATACCCAATTACTTAGTTGTAAAATTGTAACTTTATAAAAATACACCTTGCCGGAATTAGTATCTAGTCTAGGTCAATGAAGGTATATAAAAATTAACAGCTCTTTCTAGTTTACACTCATAATTAATACTTTTTTGCCACATAAGAAAGGTTGACGTACAAGAAACTTAACATTAAATTCTATCAATTATATGAACATAGCATGTCATTACGAACTATGATTAAACATAGATAAGATCTTGTAATTAAAAAGAGGATTTCTGTCATTCAATCAACTGTTCATAATTAATTTCCAAGTAGTTGTAAAGTTGCCAGGAATGGAGCTGTTGAGGTGGCCTGTGTTAATTGGTTCGGTGGCCATTTTAGGTGTTCACCTATAAAGGTGTTGTAGTTATTGAGTTTTTAGGTTCGGATGTCTAGGTATAACCATTAACCACTAGTCTGCCTTGCTGTTGCAATTTTAAACTTACTCAAATACATTTTATTGTTTGTAACACGTTTGTATGAAGAAAACGCAGACTCCAGATAACACTCATATAATTATTGATCCAACTTACAGGTACAGCATAGTACAGGTATAACAATATAGATACAGTCGACGTCTTAGTGAACTTATCCCATCGAGGCTAGTTTGAAGAATGACCTCTCTTTGCTCGTTAATCGGGCTCAAGTCTAGCTACCCCCACCAATTTTACCACAGATTAGCCTATTAAATTTAACAAAATGGCGGCAAGAGACGGCATTACCAGTGTTGCTAGTAAAAAATAAGAAAAACCTTCTAAAATCATGACATTCGGCCATCTGATAACGTGCTGTCTCCCGACGCACATATAAAAATTATTTAGAATCAATTAATTAGGTAAGTATACAGCTAATATACTGATACACAACTATTCTCAATAGTAAAGTCTTACAACTATGTACCTATTTAGGTTAATCTTATAGTGATAAAAACCTTAAGTTAAAACTTAAAACATAATTGAAACAAATACATTATATTACACAATGCTCAACAATAAACTTTTAAGGAAGCCGACGACTTGTTTAGAATATAGATATTATCGTGAAAATATTGTTTTAGTAAATCGTTAAGTAATACATAATCAAATAAAATAAATTATCAATAACAAACTAATCTAAAACTATTTGAATCAATGTATAAATTAACATAATCATGACATTCGTTAACAAGCGACTATTATTACTTAGAAAACTTATTTTGAAACTATACTTGTTATATAATCATGTGTAAGTAAGTATATAGAATGATTAAAGTAAAGTCTGGTTATAATCTATTAGCATTAGTTATGGGTCATAAAAGAAAAATGGATTAGCTTGGTACTAGTTTACATCAATGCATTGTCAGGAGCTACATTCAAGAATATTAGATGGTGTCGGAAGCAAAATCCCTAAGAATGTTACATTAGGAATAGGTAGGTACAGAATTTAACTTTAACCTGATAACTAGACACCCTTATCACTTCACTCAAATAGTGGAAAAAGCAACTACGAGTCATGAAAGGATTAAAGACCTAATATTAGATGAATTTAACTATCGCTAAGTTTGACCTAGTTTAGTCCTTACAAAAACAACTGTAGGCCTCTGCACAGTTACCAATTTTTACCCAGATATGAGTAACAAACCAAGTTGTTATAGATACGTATTTACCATAGTGCACAATTTGTAGTAAATCAAGATATGAATTAGGACAACTAAAAGAATTATTTAAAGGCATGTTCGTAATAGGCATTATTACCGATTAATTTAAATATTCTTACAAGGAAGTTACACTAATAATGAAGATGCCGCAGGTACAATTTGAACCGTCACAGCAACAATTTGCTTTTTCAACTTGTCAACCAGTTGTCCAAGGTTTCCAGAGCATTCTTCTCCAGCACCAAATCTTAAATGCATCTATTCTCTGCCTCTGTTAGAATAGTACAATACATGGTTCCACTCCGTACATGAAAATCAAAAGATCATATTATTATCATTTCTAATGAATAAGTTAATAATTTTAAACAAGTTCGCAATTTAATATCAAAACTTAAAAATGTCTACAAGGTATCCTCATACGAGCATGACCCGCATTCTTATCAACAAATATTCATATTACTATGAATAATATTAGTGTAAATAGATTTAATAATTATAATTGGGATATGAAGTAGTATATTACCATGGATAGAAATAGGACAAGTAAAATCATGAACAGCTTTTCGCCCAAATGAATTAACTACACGATGATTTCCCGTGGGAATAAAATATCCTCCCGGGGTCAAAAGAAGCCGATATGCTATTCCACAGACAAAAGATTTCAAAGATCCGTCCAGCCGATAGCCGTGATTGGGGAACAAACATACAAGCTTTTGCAATCATAATATTAGTAAAATGAGATAAGATACATGACATGATAACATATACTTCAATATAAGTCAACTTCAGTATCAGCGATCCACTCGTCTCAATATCCGACTTACAACCACAGCCCACGATGATCATCATCACAACAACGATCACTCTGTGATCTGCACCTTCAGTATCATATCATCTCCTCCCATTACCACAGCACGTACACTCTTCTGCCTCCAGTTTGTATGCTGTGTTGGTTCGTACGTTCAAGGGTAGCGGGATCCTCATTATTATATTAACTCGATGCTAGCTCATGATAAGTACCTACTGGATGCTACAATTGGCATCTGAAAGCAGTAAACTCACAACACACATAGTAACCAAATCAATTTTATTAATCATTCAAAAGAAATAGATGTATCTGATAATGAATCAATAGAAATAAATGTAAGTATATGAATTCTCATATTCTTTTATAAACATTAGTAGGTAAGGTACTTAGTACCTTCAACCATAGTAGAAACAAATGTTCAACTGACCAGATCTAAAAAAATATGAAAATGATTACTACAGAATATGTGAAGGAACTTCAAAGGTCCGTGAGAATGGTAAACTGCTAAGAATTTTAGTATCACGAGCCTACCAAATGAGACGGTAAATTTGACAGATCTACTTGATTTTTGGTTTAATAAAGATATTAATGCTCATTAAAATAACAATAAATTAGATTCACATAATTTGAAATATTTTGTCAATACGTACACTAGGACGGTAGTATTAAAATCCTCAAAAACTAATTTTAAATCATACCGTCAATAAAAAACAAAAACACGGCAAAACTAACTTGGTATGCTACAGCAGTGGTTACTTGTGGCTTTATTTGTTAGAACAAGTTTTAAACATGAATTAAAATGTCTGCATGAAGCTGTATAGAACATTTTAATAAATTGAGAGGTGTGATTGAGCAATAATCGTTTTACTTTATTTTGCTTAATTAGGAAAACATCAGTTACAACTTGACAGTGTAATAAACACGATCTACTTAAATGCACTATGGAGTGTTTACATGTTTTTGCATTAGAAACATCATTTCATCACTATGTTAATGAAAACAACTAGAATAGATATCAGTGAATGCTTCTTGCAGTGCTGTCTAAGCAACTAAGTATCTCTGCTTTTGACTTGCATCTAAATCATTAAGAGAGATCTAGAACACTACGCAGTACGCACAAATAGCAAAATAGCTTCTAGTGATTTTGGCTGTAAAATTTTCCATCTGTCTAAACCAAAACTGAGTTGCCCGGAAGAAACCGCAGTAAGACGATAAGGCCACCATTTGGTTTACAATTTGTTATCTTTGTATTATTATTATTATTTCGTGTGTGATTGTTCCGTTCGTAATATTGTGTACAAATAAAGAATTAATCTATGTATCTATCAAACTAGGTACTTAGATAAAGAATCTTCGACGTTCCCGGAAAAATGTAAAGAATGATGATTTCTAATCAGTCTTATGGCTTTATTGTCTAATTATGTAGAAGACTCAGAAAAGTATGTTCCTGATAAAATTTCTCTAGCACTCATCCACAATTTAGTTTGAATTTAAATTAAATTTGAGATTTAAGTTTGCCACTAAACTCAAATTTAAAAAGTCAAGCATAGTGAATTCTTTTAAATTAAACTACATATAACAAAAATAATAGACGAAATGTCCACTTGAACAAAGCTACAAAAAATAAAATAAGTAATAGGAAATAGTAAATTTTGGATATCTTTGCATACCTACATTGCTTCCATCCCGAACTAAGTAACTCAAGCACTTGTGTTATGGCATTTGGGAACAACGACGGGGATTACCACATACAATCGGGCAGAATGTTGAAAAGTCCGCTTTAAACATTCACCCGACAGGGAATCGAACCCGGTAGGTACCTCAGGGACAGCGGCACCCCGAACCTATGCGTACGTATACCGTATCTACAACACTGCTATGGAGGTTGTTAAGCTTATACCAGAAACTAATATTGTCTCCATAGTTAAAAGGTCCATAACAATCTAAGTGACACAGATCACAGTTTATAAAAGTATTACCCAATCGCAATCTTGGAATACTAAATTCGCGACTTTAATAGTGTGCTCTTATTCAAAAGTGAATCGTCATCATGTCCAATCTTATCAGATCAGAAATACATCCAGTTCTACGTAAAGGTCACCTGGGCATAGACCTAGGCATAGAAAAACAAACCTAGCTCATGGATATTGACCACTCATGAGAATCAAGATATGGTATGGATTTCGTATAATTGGAAACTAAGGTAATTATAAAAATCTTAACTAGGTAAGACAATAACCCCTACTCAAATTGTGGAGCATGTGGATACTTATTATGCAAGGAAATAGAAATGTGCAAACATAATTTAGTATATAAATATCCTTATAAGTAAGTAGGTACTATGTTGCGATAATAAGAGCGCATATTGACAATAATACTTTAAAGGTATCTACTGCTACAGCTGTGGTACCTACTAGATACTCAATGTCAAGCACGTAGGCAACTGTAGATTTAAAAGGCTTTTCATTCTTCCCTAAGGGTATTTTGATAACATCTAAATGATTCTATGAAAAGATAAGTTTTTATAGTTTTGTTTTGTTTTAGGTAGACCTTTACAAACTTTATTTAAGGGGGTGTTACAATCAATTTAGTCGGTTATGCGAGATGAAAATTAAATCTTAAATAGCTTTATTCTATATGCAAATAAATAAACATGAAACATTTTAATCAAAACAACTTCAATACTTTCCCATAAACAAAATGCTCTGCATCATCACAAATCCTCTTTGACCAGATTCAGCTACGAAGAAAGGGTATTCCTCCTTCGCTCAAGACTCCCCTGGGTCGGCCACGTCACCCTGGAGGCCTACCAAGCGGCGCACCAGGTGGTGCGGGCCGTATTCGTCCTCAGATGCTATTTACCTTGGAATGTATACATTATCCATCGGCAAAAGATCGTTCCGTGTCATTCTATAATAAAGTCATTAGGTTATCAACATAATATGCCCTTCAGGAAAATTCATGATTTATACTGTTCACTAGCTACAGTAGCTACCTACATCCTTTATTATTTACAAAAATCATTTCTTTTATTAAGAGCTACTTATCTAGTGCAAAAATGTAAAATGAGTATTGTAAAAACAAGAATAAAACGTTTGAAATTATCTTTGTTCTGTTGTAGTTTCATTTAAATCTAATAATCTTAAAAGTGGCCATACGGGTAGTAAACCAGTATGAAATATAAGTAGTCACTTAACCAGCCTGTGAGAAACGTACTCACTTAACATTTAAACATATTCAGACGAATGTATGCCACCAACATACATCGTTCGTACTCTAAAATCCGGCGAGTGTATGCCACAAACATACATCGTCCCCTAATATCCGACGAGTGTATGCCACAAACATACATCGTCCCCTAATATCCGACGAGTGTATGCCACAAACATACATCGCCCCCTAATATCCGACGAGTGTATGCCACAAACATACATCGTCCCCTAATATCCGACGAGTGTATGCCACAAACATACATCGCCCCCTAATATCCGACGAGTGTATGCCACAAACATACATCGCCCCCTAATATCAAATTCAATTTGATGCATTTCAACAAGCAAATTCAATGTATCTCTTGTAACCAGTGAGCATGCATAGCTTGCTCACTCAACCCAGTGAACACCCTATATTTGTTCGCTCATAATTAAAAATTAAAAATATTCACATCAGAGATATCCAAAACTTAAAGATACCATATTAAAATATTCGTATTTAAACTCATATTCATAGTTCAAGCAATTTATATTGCTATTCACGGTGTTCATATTAATTGAATCCACAAAATTTGTACCTATTAATTAATATATCAATAAATAGAAAGCCAGAATTCAATTGGAAGTAAGTAATACGTACCTATTGAACCAATCTTACCAGGTAACGTAGGTAACCAGTAAGCATACATGACTCACTCAACCCAGAGAACAACACGTTCGCTCAATACATTAAAAACAAAGGAAAATTGGTAATAATTAATTTTAATAATATTAAGATAAATGAAATGTAAGCAACCAATCATAAATTATTCTTACTCTTTACTACTTCTTACTAGCTTCATAACTTATAGGTTTCTTTTATTCACTGTTGGTATTAGATACCACGTAAAAACATGGATTGTATGTAAGATTTAGTAGCCATAAGTGATTTTACTCTGTGCAACAGTAAAGGCTATCAAAACTAGCTCCAATTAGTGCTAGCACTAATTACTTAAAACATTACATTTAGGTACACAGCCAAAACTGCCAGTCCTAGCTCCATGTGTAAGATTATAAACAACATAAACAGCAAGTACTCTAATAATATAATAATGCCAATCATCTCCATTAATTCTGTACAATCCACATTTAATACATCACGTAAATAAAACAACAACAATCAAGATATTATGCCAGATTCATGGTACGCTATGATCGTGCCATACGAAAATATCTACTACATACCCGCGTTTAAAACTATGTAAGTATAATCGGAGGGTAGCCCCGACCGTACACGAACACAATTAATCAATTCATATAAAAGTGTGATCTAGTTTATGTCCGTTCAGTCGGAGAGTAGCCCCGACCATGTACGGAACACAATCCGCCACACAAATATTCCAATTTTAACACTTTAGATTTAACTAACACGATCGGAGAGTAGCCCCGAACACGAATTAGTAAAATCTTAGTACTAAGCTACGCATATAGACTTTTTAAATTATGTTAGTATAGTCGAAGGGTAGCCCCGACCGTATACGAACACAATCAATTAAAACACAAATGCGATTTAGTTTATGTCCGTTCCGTCGGAGAGTAGCCCCGACCATGTACAAAACACAATCCACCGCAAAGGTATTTAAAATGTCATTTAGATAAAAAAAATACGCATTAACATGGAATCTGGAATATTTATCCTTTCTCTGCGTGAAGAGAATAAAATAACTCGTTTGGCATTACTATAGCACAGAATAAGCAAATTATTCTTATTATCAGGTTTAGAAATAAACTTGCGTGGGTACTTTACCGCTTCTGAAATATGAAGAAAACGCAGACTCCAGATAACACTCATATAATTATTGATCCAACTTACAGGTACAGCATAGTACAGGTATAACAATATAGATACAGTCGACGTCTTAGTGAACTTATCCCATCGAGGCTAGTTTGAAGAATGACCTCTCTTTGCTCGTTAATCGGGCTCAAGTCTAGCTACCCCCACCAATTTTACCACAGATTAGCCTGTTAAATTTAACAAAATGGCGGCAAGAGACGGCATTACCAGTGTTGCTATTAAAAAATAAGAAAAACCTTCTAAAATCATGACATTTGTGAGGTGTGTTTTTCATGGTAGAAAAATATTATTCATTTGTTTTAACTTTAGGTCCGGTGCCTCACCACATTACAGAATGAGAACAAGGCAAGTGGCATTTATTACGTGGTCTAGCTGGTTTTTTTTTTTTAAGAGCATCGTAATAAATTTAAATAGAAGTTTGCGACCCGGCGTTTTCTCTTCCCAAAAACATTAGGGACTCGGTGCTATAAATATAAGAACGGAACAAACCGACCGTCAGCAGAGTACGTCACGGCGGCATTATGCTGGAGCAGAATGCCTCATAGTTCATTGATTTATTATTTATGCGGACCTTTTCTTCGGATTTGTTCTTTCTTTATGTACAGACAAGCAATTTAGATATGGTAACAGCGTAAGCACGTTTGCAGTATGCTAACTTTATCCTTCAGCTGAATCTCACTTTACAAGGAATGTATTTAAGGGAAAACATAACAAGTGTGCTAATTTTATGTTAGATAAGCACAAGCGCATCAAAGAGTTCTTAAAAAAATGATCTTTCAATATCTTGTTAAGGCGATACTCGGAAAAAATGTGCTGAAGCGAGATAGCAATGAGAAAACGACGCGCGCGGGAGCGAGACCGATTTTGCAGATTAGGCAAAAAAAACACAAAATCACTTCGTATTAAAAAACTACAGCGATTTAAAAAAAATGCTTCTATACGATCCTCAATATTATTGGTGTCCACTAATTAAACCAATTTCCAATAGTGTAAGTAACCCCATTTAAGAATAATCTTGACTTTTCGTATTTTTTAGAGGTCTTTTCGAAAAGAAAAAGTGTCGAGGCAAAATCATCAAATCGTGTTTTTGAAACTATACGAATCTAGATAAAGGTATGAAGAAATATATATCTTATTACCAGATTTGTAACAACTGTAACCGTCCTATAGTTTTAAATCAAAAAGTCCATATTTTTCCGAGTAGCGCCTTAATATATTTTAGCAAATTGATCACCTCTTAAAATTATTACTAAACGTCTTTTCTCTTGTTATTTAAAAGTGAATTTACTATGAAATGTATCAGTTTTCTCTTTATCTTTGTCACTTAGCGAGTTGTCAATGAGGTCACGTACCAAATCAATTTCGTATTTAATTAAACGAGAAGCCCACTCAAGCCCGACGTCTCACTGCAGCTGGAACCAATCGGTTTCAAATAAAATGAAAAAGGTTGTACCGTGTTGTTTAGCCTGTGGCGCGGGCCCGGGGCGCGGACGAGGGCCCCGCCTGCGGGGCCCGGGCGCGGGGCGCGGCGCCCCGTCGCTACAACTACTACGTTTTTGCTTTCGAGCATAATGACATGCTATTTTATATTTATTCGCTTTTGAAATCGAATAAAGCGACTGATAGTCTGTTCACATCTTTGAATATTTTTACGTCGCACGGTGGGCCGAGTCCTTTCATGCGAGCCGTATTCAAAGTTGTCAATTCAACTTTCATATTGTGTATTATTAAAGTTTTTTTATACCCATTACTTACATAAACCATTAATTCTATCCATTGAAAACAAGTTATTTACGAACGATTTATTTTTTAGGTCATATTGTTCTCTCTTTCTTATAAATTGTTAATAATTAGAGAAAGTCATGTATTATTTAATAGACATTTAAAATTAAGTGTCTTCTCTAAGTGCGGCAACTAGATAATTAAGATGAACAAAGTTAACCGGTAAATAACATCCGTATTATTTTGCAATTTTAGATTGATTCAGAAACTTTCTACGGTTTTTCAAGTGTATTCACGAGGATGAAACGATAGCTAGCAAAAAGTGGCAAATTTAACTTTTATTTAATGTCAACCAAGCATAAGAAGCAGCGCAAACCGTGAAGATTTAATTTGATTCCTAAAGTATTAGGTAGCAGTAGAATAAAGAACTCTTCTTCTTTGCGGAAAAGTTTTCTTATTTAAAAGCTAAAAAAAAATTTAAAGAGCTTAACCACAGTATTAAGGCTTAACTATTTTGAATATCTTTTAGAGTAGGTACTTAACCTATTTTTGTTATGGACTAGAGACTATTTTGTAGTTTATGAAAGCACAGATTACCTAAAGATATTTCTCCATTTGTTTTTAAGCTCCATAACTTTAAGTAAGCAGTAAATCATTTGATTCAACCTCGGCCAACTCTAAGTACCCCAAGCCGACTGCGAACAAAGTTGCAACTTTAATAAACTTAAATCTTAGGAATTGTGAGCGCTAATGTTTTACTTATTAAGTGAGATTACGAAGTTTTAATGAGTTGTGGCTGGTTTAAGTTATACATAGTTGAGATTTAGTTACTGTACACACAGACACAGCGTTTGTGCCACAATGCTTTTAGATGCTTTACGTTTACTGTCTAATAAAACACGAAGCTTAACCGATTTTGTGGTCTAGTGGTTCACAGTTTCACACCACGCCGGTTACAGAACCAGAGGTTCCGGGTTCGATTCTCAGTGGGGGTACATATAGGTATTATTGTATTTGATTTGGTTGGTGGTAGGACTTGTTCTTAGTCCGCCTGGCTAGCTATACCACCATCTTATCTAAATATAACGCCGTAACAATGATGTTTTCAACATTATTATGTTCCGGCAGTTAGAGATAAGATAACCAGTTCCTCAGTTATTGAGGATTCCGGGAGTAGTGCGCTTCCACCTTCAGCCTTATCACCGTGATGTAGGCTAAGTGGTACCCCGTTGTATATGTATAAAAAAAGCTGGAGCTACTAATTATTGAAGTACTTATCTTTACTGCATTTCATCGGCTTTTAAGGGTTGATTTTTTATGGTCATCCATCAGTTTATCCCTAAGTAACTCGATAATCAAGATACCCATTATAAGTGAGTGGTAGAGATTCGTGATTGGTCAATATAACAGGGGGCCAAGCCTGCTAACGTTAGGTCATAATCGTGTCTCAATCGTGTTTCAATTGTAGTTGAATTGTAGTGCTTTTTTGCACACTACTTACAAGAATTATGACAATAATATGATGTGATGTAAATGTAGTGTGTGGTGTGACCATCAGTAGTATGGTGAAAAATAAAACCGCCTTCAAAAAAATCACAGGTACGTAAGTACCTTGAAGTCGGGCGGGTTTTAACAAAAACAACAAAAAATCGTACATGTTTCACGCCCGACTTCAAAGTAGGTACTTACGTTATTTATTTGGTGAGGAATTATTTCTTACTTTTTGATGTGATTTTTTTGAAGGCGGTTTTATTATTTTATAAAAATAATTTTATTTCACTCTTTTTAGTGCATCGTGCAGGCAATTTACTTGTATTCTGGTAAATAGGTAGTGACCAAATTGAAAACCTCCTTTTTTGAAGTCGGTTAAAATAGAGATTTTATATTATTTTTATGCATTCACAATGCAATTTTGTAAGTATAGGAAAAATGTGATAGTAAAAAACCACGAGCCCTATAAGTAGCTTTCAGGCGGGATTCGGTTAAAATACCTTGAGGTATCCCCTTTAACAAAACAAGAATCATTTAAATCGGTTTATAAACAAAGGAGTTATGCCTAAAGATACGTATGAAATTCACATAAAGTGGTAACGAAAACGACAGTATTTTCAAGATTTCCTGAAAACTACTGAACCGATTTCAAAACTTCAAAAAATGGGACCAACTTGGAAACCAACCTGATGTAATAACGTTTCAATCATTTCAATCGGTCCATCAGTCTTCGAGTAATCGGTGGACATACACAAAAAAAAAACATACATACAGACGAATAGAGAACCTCCTCCTTTTTTTATTTAGAAGTCGGTTAAAAAAGTACACATTTCTTGTAACTAGTGTGTAAAAAAACACTACAATTGAACTACAATTGAAACATGATTGAGACACGATTATGACTTAACGTTAGCAGAATTGGCCCCCTGTACTCTATTTTTATTAAAAACGAGTTATTCTTCGTTATTGTACTTAGATATGTTTTTAAATGCCTGTTTCATTTGAATTTGAATACAGGGACCCCTGAATAATGAAAGGCTGCTACGAGTACTTACATGTTTATGTTGTACATCGGAAACTCATATTCGTTCCACATCATACAGCTTGGAGACGGTCGCTCCACACAAACAGCCCGCATTCTTCGTGCATGCGGGGCCATTCAAATATACAAATACAAATATACAAATACAAAATGTTTTATTTGGTACCAGGCATAGGACATAGGGCAAACATTACATAGCAAAAACAAACAGCAGGTAGGTACATAAAATAATAGTGAAAAACTTATAATAAACACAAAACGTAACCAGTGTCCCACGTCAGTACCAAATGGGTGTCCAGTTCAGCATTGAGTCAGCAATAAAGCCGACGCTGATTTTCAACTGAACCCCAAAGAATTAGTTTGACACGTGGACGTCAATGCGATACTAAAAATAAAAACAATGATATTTTATATATGACCGCAAATACTTACATTAAATAAACAACTAAATTGAAGAGCTACAAGCAAATAAATGAATATATCAATAAAAATATATAACGGCAAATACTTATATTAAATAAACAACTAAATTGAGGAGCTACAAGCAAATAAATGAATATATTAAAAATAAATAAACTACACATACTACTTACTACACATCACCTGTCCCGACCACAGATTGGCATACCTCAGTCCAAATATAATGTTGTGGTGTGGCATCAAATGTGTGATTGGTCCAAATTTATGTTTCCTATCTCCTGCTGAGCATTTATGAGATATTTTCGTAGCTGAGTCCTAAAGGTTCCTATAGTACTATAGTACAAATGAAGCGCATTCTTCTTCTTTGCGTGTCAGTGGTTCTCTATATTTTGGCGGACCAGTAGTTAGCGACCGCTATTGCCAACTCATTGCCCTCTATTAGGTCGTCCATGGTGCAGGAGTTGGGGCACAATGGGCACTGAAGCAAGTGCGCCATGGTCTGAGTTGGGGCTCCGCAATCACAGTCCTCCTCTGAAGCGGGGATTTGACCCCATCGGCTCATATTTTGTCTGCAGCGGGCTACTTGGGTCCTGAGTCGGTTGAGTGACTTCTACGTTGGCCATTGCTGGTCGTGGCCCGGGGGGAGATGCTCTTGCAGTCTTAGGAAGTTTGGAGCGGGATACTTCGACTTCCATCTTATTATATCTATTTACTATAGTACAGGAGACGTATTTCCGTAGCGCTCGAGTTTGGATTTGCATTCAAAATTGTAAAATTCACATGCGAATTTCTAACATCCGTATTTTTGATAAATCACTCCAATGAATTTTGCAACGTGTGTCCACTCGCTCCAGAATTTCTATTAGTAGAATTCATCATCTTTATTAGCCTGTGGCCACAAAATGTCGTCACTGACAATTTAGGTATTATGACTAGTGTTTGTGTTTGCATTTTGCTATATTTTTAAAGTTCTTCTGTGATTTTGAAACAACAATGAACAAAAATGCATGAAAGGGTATATGTCATAGAATAGAATTTGATTTCGTAGACGATGACGTTCGTTCTTTCGTATTCGATTTTCATTTCGAGCGCTACGGAAATAGGTAGAGTACGTCTCCAGGGGGCCAAGTCAGCTAACGTTAAGTCACTTACTTAGTCACGTTGACTTAACGTTAGCAGGCTTGGCCCCCTGTACTGTGTATTCTTTGGAATAAAATTGCATTACGAAATACCTTCCAGTTGATTTAATCTACTCGAAGTTTAATTTGCAAACACAAAGACTTTGAGTTAATGCAAGGTATGCACTTTCTATTAGCACGGTTAATTGATTATTTTAAGTGCTCTTATTAACAGAATAGCTCGGATCAAATGTCGGAACGTGATACTCTTTCACAAATCATCGTTACGTATTTATCAGTATCTAAGAGAGAGATGTTTAAATCGTTTATAGATTTGTGATCGCATGCGCTCCGCGTCTCGCGGGCGATTGGATCGGCTCTGCCACAGTCCATTACTCGATGCACCGCAGCTTTACTTTCTACTGGAATAAAAAACGAGCAAGGCGAAGTGAAACAAAAACCTTTGTCGCTGAAACGATATCTAGTGCAGCTTTTGTTTGCTGCATCGTTTTTGTTTCGGCGAGCCGGAAATTAATATAACTACTGGATGCAATTTGAATTAAACCAACAAACTTTTTTGGTAAACTATACAAAACCTGTTAAAGCGATAAGGTAGGTGAAAGTGGCGCCCTCACAGGTTTTTATTTAATAAGTTGGCACAGGGTTAAGGCTACCCACCTTCTGCGCCAGAGGTCTCGGGTTTGATTCCCGAACAAGACAAATATTAGGGTGCATGAACAATGTCTATTTGTCTTGGTCAGGGTGTTAACTATGTTAGTATTGTTGACAACCAGTTCAGAGAGAGGGTTTTACAAAAGAAAACTATACAATATGTTTTACATTAAAACTTTGTATTTATCATAAGATGATCTTCATTTGACAAAATCATAATAAGTCATTACAAATCATTACTTACACGGTTTTATCCGTTGATACAATTGTCTCACACACTATTCCTTTAGTTTTTATTGTAATAATGTATTTTTGTCTGTTTTCGCTGAGGCGTCCCGAATCAGAATTGCCGCTGTTTTTTCCCAACCTTTTTATGAACAATTTTACCGGCATTGGCTATTAAGGCCTTCAGTGTTTTTTAATAACTCTATAAAGAAAAACCACAGACTACGTACACTACACAGACTAACTACAAGCCGCGCAATTGACCGTCGAATAATCGTATTAATTGTGGATGCTAAATAAAAGCTAACAGTATTTACAAACAAAAAGTATAAAGTATTTATCTATCTATTTGGCCGTTGGGGCGGAAAGGTTCTCGAATGGCGACCGCGAACCGGACGACGTTCCGTGGGCAGGCCCCCTACAAGGTGGACCGACGATCTGGTCAAGGTCGCGGGAAGCCGCTGGATGCGGGCAGCGCAGGACCGATCGTTGTGGAGATCCTTGGGGGAGGCCTATGCCCAGCAGTGGGCGTCTTACGGTTGAAATGATGATGATGATGATTTATCTATCCGTTATCAAGTTTTCCATGATACAGACCAGGGTGCCTACCATCAACTCTTATTGCGGTTTTGTTTAGGACCTAAACTGATCTGCTTCGCTTATTCGTACCACGACAGCTTAATATCAATGACAGCGATTTAGTGATGTCATTCATTGATGACATTTCACAGCCGCTAAGCTGTCAGAAACTCTTATTTGACTTATAACCCGGTCGATTTAACACGACACCTGCAGGTTATACCCGTCCCTCTCACTCTCCAGGCATGACAGAATCGAGTGAAAGAGACGGGTAGAAGAAATAAGGACACAAATCGTTCGGTCATTCACATTTAGCAATTCATTTGCGATCCAGTTTTTAGAAGGTCATAGTACGAAAGAAAGCAATTCATTTTAGGAACCTATTCTGCATCGCGCTATTTTTGAATCGCTGTCATAAAGTTGATGGTAGGCACCCAGGTTTCTTAATGAAATTAATATGAGCTTAGTTAATTGGTGTGATTGTAAGAAGATTTTTTTTATTTTTTTTAGGGCCCATAGTAGGTATAGCATTTTGAGAAGGTATCGCTACATTCCCTCATAGTCATTCTTAGAAGTAGATAGCAATGTGTCAATTTAGCCGTTTTGCTATCTACTTCTAGCAGTGACTACTAGGCAATGTAATGATACCGTCTAAAAATACTAGATAATGGGCCCTAAAAATTCCATGCAGAGTTTTATTAAAATTGTGTATTAGAATTACAATCCTACTTATAATATTATAAATGTGAAAGTTTAGATGTTTGGATGTTTAGATGTTTGTTACTCAATCACGCCAAAACGGCTGAACGGATTTGGCTGAAATTTGGAACACAGATACTGTGCAGCCTGGAGAAGAACGTAGGCTACTTTTTCCTGGAAATAAATCATATTCCCGCGGGGTAACGTCGTGTAGTGCACTGGTTTTGTGTTCGTATTAAATAAATGTTACTTAAAAAACATGTTAAGACGAGCAAACCAAATAAAGATATTTTTTTTTGTTTGAGTATTATTGCGATTCAACGTCGAAATCTTTATTTTCTCCATATTATCTTCCTTTACATTTTCTTTTGTAAACAAGAGACACAGCATGAAAGATACGGTCGCAAGCTTTGCGAGAGATAAGGTCCGAGCGCCATTTGTAAAGACTTGCCCGTAACTGCTCCCATTCCTTTGATGTCGCCGCTTTATGCGCACCAAGTGATAGATAGCTGCGCGGGAGACTGTACGACAACCCAAATTAATGATCAACACTGAATTTCTATAAATAAGTAGGTAGTTTTGCTATTCAAAAATATATATATAAATGTGTAAGTTTGGATGTTTGGATGTTTGGATGTTTGTATGTTTGTTACTCAATCACGCCAAAATGGCTGAACGGATTTGGCTGAAATTTATAATATAAAATAATCATGTGTTACTTAACGAATGAGCGTGAATAAATAAGCGCAAAGCCTCAAGGTGGCGATTGTGCTCATGAATACGAACAACTTTTATTAAGGCGATACTCGGAAAAAATGTGCTGAAGCGAGATAGCAATCAGAAACGACGCGCGCGGGAGCGAGACAGATTTTGCAGATTAGGCAAAAAAAAACACAAAATCACCTCGAATTAAAAAACTACAGCGATTTAAAAAAAAATGCTTCTATACGATCCTCAATATTATTGGTGTCCACTAATTAAACCAATTTCCAATAGTGTAAGTAACCCCATTTAAGAATAATCTTCACTTTTCATATTTTTTAGAGGTCTTTTCGAAAAGAAAAAGTGTCGAAATAAATTCATAAAATCGTGTTTTTGAAACTATACGATTCTAGATAAAGGTATGAAGAAATATATATCTTATTACCAGATTTGTAACAACTGTCACCGTCCTATAGTTTTAAATCAAAAAGTCCATATTTTTCCGAGTAGCGCCTTAAGGAGCCAAGCTTTTCCATACATTCTCGTCAAGTAGGTAGGTATCGACAATTTGTATGAAACAGCTGATTTTTTTTTTGTTGAGTTGCAGAGTTGGCCCCATAGTTGTTCATTTTCATGAGCACAATCACCATCTAAGAGGTTTTGCGCTTTTTCATTAACACTTTTATATAGGCTATATTTTTTCTGACTATTTAAATTTGAGGAGCTAAATAATACTTAGTACTTATAATACATATTATGCGTGTATATTTTTTAAATAAATAAAAAGAAAAGATTTTCGTAAGATTATACCCAAATAGAGACAGCTAATTATCTTTAATTACCTTCACGAGTAGATAATTAAAAGGAATGGTCGTATTAAGAAATATCACCATTCTTGTGTGATGCACAAAAAGGCACTTCAAAAATTAAGCTTAATAACTTACAACCATATAAAAAAAAAAACTTAAAATCTTTATAACTTTTCTGGTGTCCGATTTTTAATGACTATTTTGTGAAATCCCGAAACAAAAAAGTTAAAAGTGTAGTATCAAACTCATTTCGTTAATTTCGGCATCAGAAAAAAATATTATGTTACCCGTATGTGACTACAATTTTTTGTGTGAGCAAGAACAAAAGATGGGATTAACAGGTTCTGTACAGTACAATGTCTTTAAGGGGGTAACAAACTATAATTATAAATACGAATTAATTGCATTTTAAATGCCACAAAATAGTGCATTTGGACCAAGGTGTAGAAAAGGGCTACATTTTGCCGGTAATGTAAATAAAAACTGGTGAAATAGGTCTGAAAGTAAGTAAGTAGATAACACGACGTAGATAGGTAATATTTTGTTTTTCCGCTCGCTGTTACGACGACAAACTGTTGTTAAGTATAACCATGTTTCATGTAAGTGACAAATGTATTTCTTGAGGATATAAAATTTCTTTAAACCTAACGTAAAGTGGGTGTGCATAAGTTTTTTTTTAAGTATGAAAAATGTACAGACTTTGCGTGACAGCTAGCAGTGAAAGGTTAAAGTTTTAAAAACGTATATTTAGCACTTGTTCGCTATTGTTATTTTTTAAAACGTCATCACCACTATGGTGCCGGCTAATAATGTTATTATTATGAACACAGTATTGTGTGGTAGGTATTGTTGGGCGCGATAAAACGAATATCATTGTGCATTGTTTTGTAACGGAGTATGGCGTTACAGAAAGAGCGGTGGGTAATTACAGATAAGGCTTGTCATTACCGTAACGAGCCGGTAGTTACCCGCCCTTCCCCCCTTTTACCCCCTTTTTCCAGTTTAAGCGGCAGCAAGTTGTGCTTTCGGCAATTACGCATCCGTATGTGGGTCTGTGCCACTGTAATTTGGTGTCCTGTGTACAGATCGGTAGTAATTTGTCGCGGTCGACATAAGGTAGAGCAATTTTAAAAACATCAACTTCCTGCCTTTGGTTTTTTGCTTTGTGTTCATTATTGACTTCGTGATAGCTATTTGAAATGATCTCCCATACATCATCGTTACATCTCGAAATATAAATTTCGAATATAAATCATTTAGGTATTGCTTTTTATGTTTAATTTATGTTGTTTCATGCTCCATCCAGGTGAGGCCATTAAACTCAATTGAAACTGTAATAATATCTTTTTAAGTACTTACATAAAATGTTATTTTATTCTAACGGAACCCTTCATGGTCGAGTCTAACTCGCACTTGGCAGGTTTTTTAGTTGCCACTGGCAAAAATAACGAAAAGTTATTAAGGTTATTTTTTATAGAAAGAAGTGGCCAAAACTGGGGCTTCCGCCCTAATAATATCTTTTATCTTTAAGTTTTAACAGTGGAGTAAAGCGGTCTACACAGGTCATTTAAATTATAATTAATATATTATATAGGTACCTGTGTAGACCGCTTATAACTTTGATTGGTGTATTTGTGTTAACTGGCGTTCTTTCCACGTGCGAAGGTTGAAAGGATCTCCGTATGAAGCGATAAAGTTTGAGTACTGGGTGGGTAGCAGGTATATATACACATACCTACCTATTCTGTGACTTGGTCGCGCGCCCGGCTGCCGCTAATTTAATTAATAATTTACTCATTAGCCACGATCACACGGTAGAATGCACCTTGAATGGCTAAAATTGTGTTTAATCTAATATGCTTTGACGTAATGACGTAGGAACTTCCTCAATTCCTCAATGTCTCAAGACTAAGGTCTTTGACCAGTGTGTGTTGCCAGTTAATGACTTATGGATGGATACTTTTACTATGGGTCTCATAAGAAGGCTCAAGGTCATCCAGCGAGCAATGGAGAGAGCGATGCTTGGTATTTCCCTGCTCAATCGAATCAGAAATGAAGAGATCCGCAGGAGAACTAAAAAGACCGACATCGCTCGAAGGATTGCTCAGTTGAAGTGGCAGTGGGCGGGACACACCCCAAAGCGCGGAGAACCGACAGCCGTTGGGGTGAAAAGGATCTCGAATGGCGACCGCGAACCGGACGTTCCGTGGGCAGGCCCCCTAAGGTGGACTGACGATCTGGTCCAGGTTGCGGGAAGCCGCTGGATGCGGGCAGCGCAGGACCGATCGTTGTGGAGATCCTTGGGGGAGGCCTATACCCAGCAGTGGGCGTCGTATGGCTGAAATGATGATGATTATGAATGACGTAGGTAGGTATGACCTTAAAAGCTGCAGAACCGATAACCGGCTGGGGTAAACGAGTTCTAGAGTGGAGACCGCGAATCGGCAAACGTAGTGTAAGTAGGACGCCCTCAGACTAAGGTGGAGCGACGATCTTTGCAGGGTGGCTGGCAAGAGCTGGATGAGAGCAGCCACTGATCGTGCTCGATGGCGTACTCTTGGAGAGGCCCATGTCCAGCAGTGGACGTTAATAGGCTGATGATGATGATGAATGACGTAGGTACTTTATGTTTTTAAAGTTTAATAAATGTTTGTTTATGTGAACTAAATCTCATCAAGATTCTCAACAAGATGTTGGACATACCTACTGTTTTACATGTTTACTGTTAGTTCAAGCTTTGACAAAAATAACAAGTTAAATTACCTATACAGTAAAATGAAAAATCACATATAATTTTAATAATGAATGACCATTTCAATTTGACTTCCACACAAACAAAAAAGATATAAATGACGTTGTTTTTAAAATAGCCTGTTTCAACATTTAATTTAATTTTGTTTTGTATAAAACGTACCTACATTTTATTATAACGAAATTCTAAAGTGTATGCTCGTCAACATAAATAAAACCTGTCAGGTTTTACTTAGAATTTCAATGTTATATTAACGGCGACCCAGTTCCGGCGACCCGGTCCCAATTAGGAGCAAAAACTAATCAGCTTACGATTGCAGTCACAGAAATGCTGAAAAAAATAAACACAGTTTGTAGTTTAACTGTAAATGTTGTAGTGTTTAACTATAAAGAAGATTTATTTAGAAACAAGTTCATATAAAAAATTGTGTTAGAAAAAAACAGGAAAGAAAGCCTTTCAGGGTTTTCTTGATTTCTTCTAAATAAGCCTAATTTCTAAAAAAAAATCTGTCCAGGTATTGTGAATAACGCCTAATATTTATTGAATAACTTTACAGATTATGAAAAGCATTCAAACTGTTTTTTACGGGATATTGTTAAAAGCGGCCACTTTTGGTTCAAACTAAAATCCGTTATAAACTATTGAACGCATTTTATAATGTTATTAAGTTATTCAATTAACAATAGACGTCATTCACAATATTATGTAGGTACAAAAAACAAAGGGTTAAGTTTTTTGTAAATATTTCACACAAGTTTTCAGCTGGGATTTTTTCTTCAACTTTTTTTGGATTAAACTGAATAATTCGCTAAATTCACTACTTAAATATCATAAAAGGTTATAAAGCTAGACTTGGAGCTTCATACGGTGACGTCATTGTCACTTAAGCTGGGTATTTTTATGGATGCTAGACAGAACGGCCTAACCTACTTTAGGCACATGTCTGCCCAGATTTATGCACTGAGCCTAGTCAAATATACAGTGTACACCTAGCTTTAAGTGCCTTGACAGTTTGTTCCCAACTGATTCCCAACACAAATTCGAAAAACAAGATCCTCTCCTAGGTTCATCTTTGTCTATTCTAAGTATTAAAATTCGTGTTTCAGGCGTGAAAAAGATAAAAAACAGGTTCAGATTAAACCAATTACCTACATATAGTATAGTAGCATACGAAGTACCTAAATCTGGATAAGCCAAGCTTATAAAATAATATTTATTAATGCAAATGTAGATTGGCAGCGGCAGAAATGCTTTCATTCGGCTCGATGCATGCGGCAGTGACTGCAATGATGCGACTGCAGCGTTGTCGGGCTGACTTCGCCATAATTATAATGCGGTGTGTCATGATGCGAATATAATGCGACCACCGACAGGGCTGCCAGGTTGTGTTATTATTGATATACTCGTAGCAGGTTGATACCCAGTCAAATAAATGCTAAAAGTTGCTTTTAGTAGACATCCTACTATATAATATTATAAGTGCGAATATTCGTAAGTATGGAGGTTTCTTACTCTTTCACGCAAAAACTACTGAACGGATCTGGATGAAATTTGCAACAGAGATAGATTATAGGCTGGAATAACACATAGGATACTTTTTATCCCGATATTCCCACGGGAACGGGAACCACGCGGGTGAAAAATAAGGTAGCGTTTAAAATTGATCTGTTATATTTTATCGTAAATATAATTACTTACTACATCATATCCGGTATTAAATTTCATACCCTATATTTCATTATTATGCCTTGTAAGTTAACATTATGTAGATTTATCTTATTCGATTCCTAATATACTAACATCGTGTTGAAGTCTACAGTTACGATCAATATTTATTCTTAACTGAACGGGGATAGTTAAATTAAAATCAGAAACACGTTATACGAGCTGTCCGTAAATGTCCAAAGTAATTTGGACTTGAATGCCGCACTTAAAGTTAACTTAATGTTTATTTATTTGTAAAGCGATTAACCTCGCGTCGACGTTATATGCCGCGTGTATAAACTTCAATTAGCCGACTCGAATACTATTTTATTGACACTTACAAACGGTAAATTGTACACAGTTTGTCGTATTTATGGCTAATTTGATTAAAATACTATCAAGGTATCTAATTTCTGTTTGATGTTAGTTTAAAAGCCTTTCCGTATGCAGATATCACTTTACCATAATACATAATGTTTTATCACAGTCTATCTGTTTTATGATATCGGCACATTTTGTATTTAATACTATATTCTCGGTAATTTTAAACAAGAAGAAGATACGAGTATATCATCTATACTTACAAGTTTCTAAAGTTAGCTTGTTTAAAGTTTCTATAGCTGTCTCTACTCTTCCCATAATAGTGAGTGTCTTTAACGGCAAGCATCATAACGTAACCATTCCCAATTGACCCATCCCGAATAACGAAGGTAGTTCAACAAACAATAATGCTGCTTGATGCCGGCATAAAGCGGCCGCGGAGAAAACTCGTAAAGTGCTAACAAACGAAATATTAAACCTTCGTGTCGTAAAATGCAAGGTAAATAACTTTATTGTCGGCTGTAATTTTAATTTAGACCTCCCCGGACAATCCCCTTTTTCTTCTACTTTCTTATCAATGCCTGATATTTCTTGCAGGTATTTGTTTCTTTGTTTGGCTTTCTAAAACATTAACGGTAAGGTGCGAATTGCCAGTGTCGTATCTTACAAGCCGCCTTTGAATTACGTGCTCCCAAGTCTCCCTGTCATTTGGTCTTTTTTTAGGCGTGGTAGTTAATTTTAATGGAGTCCAGCGGAGCGGCGGGCGGCTCCCGTAATTCAATTAGGGAGGAGATGTAATCTTAGTGTTCCTAGTAGGTATCCAATTACGGCTTATCGTAGCCTTGATTGCAGGACGTTGATCGTGTTTCGGGTTAAATAAACTATGCAGTTGGATTGGAATATGGCGGAATGCCTCTAACTTGCCTTCAAGGACTTATTGCATTTACTTTGGAGATATAAAGGTGTGAGAAAATAAAAAAGGGAAACCAAATTTTGGCCGTCGAAGGATACAGAAACTATTAGGAGGCTTTAAAGCAATGTGAAGTCAACTTTATATTTGCTCGTTTTGAACATCACATTTTCATCTTTTTTCTATATGAGTATCATTTACTTTATGAACTACTAGCTTTCCGCCCGCGGCTTCGCCCGCGTGGACTACACGACGTTATCCCGCCAGAGTTTGATACTTTTCCGGGATAAAAAGTATCCTATGTTCCTCTCCAGGCTACAAAGTATCTATGTCTCAAATTTCAGCCAAATCCGTTCAGCCGTTTTGGCGTGATTGAGTAACAAACATCCAAACATCCAAACATCTAAACATCCAAACATCTAAACTTTCACATTTATAATATTAGTAGGATTAGTAGGATAGGATGCAGGCAGACAGAATGCATGTTTCATTATGTGACCATATTAGTGTACGTCAGTCAGTACGTAAACGTTAAAAGAAACGTTTATTGTTTCTATTACAAGGAATTGTAAAGTGACAGGCTTTGATGTTACAACGCGGGGTTTCAGAATTGAAAACGAGACAGTGACTGGTTTCTAATGGCTTCTTCGGATATTAGAACTTAAATTAAGGCGCCGCCAGGTGGCGCGCTCCCACCGATCTCTTTCAAGGCCTGTCACTCGCAAAGGGAATTTTAAATGACAGATAGTGTCATTATGCTCTGAGGTTTGGGCCGTAAAGGCCGCGATCAAAGGCCGGCCATAGTGGATCGGTGCAGGCCTCAATGGCCTCGATTCAAAGAGCTGAATATGAATGCACAGAATTAGGTCGGACCGGGCTGGTAAGTCGTTCTCCTTTGAATATTTCCACCCGTTAACTACATGTAAATGTATCTTAAGTTCGGAATTCACCCTCCGCAAACGATTATAGCCAGAGCGCTGGCTAAAATTACAAATGGCAAGTTACGAAGCGTTTGAAAAGATAAAATTCCAAATTAAACTTGTTAAATTCGTCATTGTGGGCAGCTGTGACCTTTTAACCACCTCGGGATTGGTGGGCCCGGGACTCATTATCCATTCTGATATAAAGCAGTAGCCCGGACAGCGAAAAGTCGTGGGTTCGAGTCCCATCGGAGCTGGTTGTGAGACTGGTCGATTTTTTCTAAATACTTCATTTTAAATTTTTCTAAATTTACTCTGTTCAATTATTTTGTGTGAAACCGTTTTCCAATCTTTTTAAAAAGTCTAAAAGTGCCTATGAGAATAACTATCCATCCGCGAAGAAAGCGTTATCCCCGCGGGAATGTGACATCTGTGTCACTCTCCAGCTCCCAAACTAATATACCCATATCAAAAATTACGTCGATCCGTTGCTCCGTTTTGACGTGAAAGATGGACAAACACACAAACGAACAGACTTTCACATTGATAATACATAATATAAGTAGGTACAGTAATAGTATGGATGTGATCTCGTCAACTTTCAATGATTTATCGTCTGCATCATTCTAACACTGAGTAGAAATATCATAATCTGGGTCATGGTTTATCTTTATGCACAATTTCATCCTAATCCGTACAGCTGATTAAGTAGATATGATTGAGTTACATACAATGAAACAAACTTCCTCATTTATATATATTAGTAGGATTATAATCATCTTTGTTGACAGAAGCCAGCGCGAATTTAATTAACTATATCAGTTGGAATATTATTACAAGCAACGAGCCAATCTGAGGTGTAATAGCTCCTCGGATATTAATAGTGGGTGATTAAAATATCTCCTGTTTTAGAGTAATTACTCTCCGATGATTAATGATACAGTTAATTGCGTTTGTGGGTATGCAGTCGGTACACTGGGGGATCTAATAACCTCCACCGGAGAACCATAAACTTGTTGTTTAGTGTAAATTTTAATTAAACATGAACATAAATGTAAATCAGTGTTGCAAATTGTTTACTTTTATGAGAGACTAGCGGCCACCTTCGGTTTTACCCGCGTGGTTCCCGTTCCCGTGGGAATATCGGGATAAAAAGTATCCTATGTCTTATTCCAGCCTATAATCTATGTCTGTGATGGACACTGACCTTAATCATACTATGTTAAGGTCATTTTTCAATTTGACGACTCTGTATGAAATAAAACAGAGAGAAAATAACAACCCTTGGAGTTTCTTGCCGGTTCTTTTCCAAGGTCTCCCGCGCCGTAGGGTTTGCGAACCGATGGCGTAGCTTCTATGACATGCACAAGTATTGTAAATAACACAGTAATACACAGTAATGCACAGTATTTTAAATTGAATAAACAAGTTTGACTTTGACTTTGTTGCAAATGTCATTCAGATCCATACATCCATTTCATCTATACCTACTCACAAACTTTCGCTTTTATAATATTAGTAGGATACTTACTTGAATAAAAACAAGTTTTTGTAGAAAAATGGAAAATAAAGTATTTAGAAAAAATCGACCCGTCTCACAACCAGCTCCGATGGGACTCGGAATTAAATAACTTGCCATAGTAATTTCTTCTTTAGCGATTGTCAAATATCTGGAAAGGTATTTCTTTCGCGTGTGGGGGTAGTAATATCATCACATTGATGAATTTAACGCTGGCTATACAGCGTGTAAGAAGTATTTGATAAATTTGACGCTTCTCGTAACGGCTCCGTAGCTCAGTGGTTAGAGCAGTCGCCCGGATAGCGAAAGGTCGTGGGTTCGAGTCCCATCGGAGCTGGTTGTGAGACGGGTCGATTTTTTCTAAATACTTTATTTTCCATTTTTCTATGTTAAAAATTGCATTGTGAATGCAAAAAAGTAAAAATTTAAATAACAAGTTTTTGTGTTATGTTTTATGTTGAATATTAATGCTTTGAAAAGTTTTATTGACCTCTTGACGTCCTCTGTGGCCGAGTGGTGCACACATCGGGTTTTCAAGGTGCAGCTATCTCAGGTCTAGAGGTCCCGAGTTCGATTCGCGAAAACTAACTTTTCAACATTTCTTCGGGTCTGGGTGTATAAGAAAGATACCCATCGTTGTTTCCGATTTTAATAACACTAGTGTTAAAGCTACTAAACTTTTCTATTGAAACAATGTATGTGATGGTGTTCAATTGATCGATATGATAACTCTTTATTGCACACACAAATAGGTATATAAAAAAAGAAAATCAGGGAAAAGGTGACACATAGGTAGGTAGGTACATGATATAATAACATACTGCGCCTGGTATAGCACTCCCAGTGACAACAGTCACGTGGGCGACACAAGCTTTACGTCATCGTGTCTGTCTTGCCAGTGGTGAGTGAGCAAACTTCCCGACTCCCATAAATTATCTGCATGAATCCGATAAAACCATGAGTGTTTAATTAAGTAATTACATTCATTCAGGTATGTTGGCCTAAGGCCAGGCGTTTAGTCATGATGTGTTTCTTCCAATTTAGGCTGCGCAAAATGTACTGGCTAATAAAAAATCCCAACTATCGATGGACAATAAGTTACTTATATACAAATGCATACTCAAGCCTGTATGGACATATGGGATCCAGCTGTGGTGCACGGCAGCCAATTCAAATCTTGAGATCCTTCAGAGATTCCAATCTAAGATGCTCAGAATGGTAGTAGATGCCCCCTGGTATGTCACAAACGACAGGTTGCACCGTGAACTCAATATGAAGACAGTAAAACAAGAAATAAAAAATTACATTCAAACATACCAGAAGAGATTGCAATCCCACCCAAATATACTGGCGAAACACCTGATGGATGCACAAGGACCATCAAGGCGTAGACTTAAGAGAAGAGTACCTCAAGACCTACTCTGATTAAGTGAAGAGGGCACATCATTGGATGTGGACCCAGCATGACATTTTGCCCATTCATAACATATTGCTAAATGTATTAAACAGATCGCAATAAAGAAGAAATAATATTTAAAAAAAAAAAAAAAAATAACAGGTATAACCAGACCATAATGTTTGCTAACACAAACAAATAACAATTGTAATGTTTAAATAATATTGTTTGCATGAGTGACGACAGAAAATCTTTCCTTCATTATTTGTTTTGTTACTTTAAGTGGCAACTCAACAATGACGTAGGCATGTGTCACACCCGGAGTGCCAGACCTTGTTTTATTGGATCATGGGTAGGTAGGCAAAGCCGGTCTTATCACTGACACTACCGACCATGGGGACAGCCATGTTCAACTTGAAAGCGAAATATTTAAATTTATTTTATTTAAATAAAAAAAATAGTTACTTAGTAGTATTTCTTGATATTTTGGAAGAATATTGCAATAAAATTTACATTGTAGGTATAGCGCTACAAACTGTGTAAACTAATTAATAACATTTTATACTTAAGAAAATACTTACCTATATGTTTTGTGCACCACAGCATGATACAATTTAAATAGATGTGTGCAATTTAATGTAATAAACAATGTCATTACTTTAGCAAACACCTTTGGCCGTCGGTCGTTACTGCACGCCCCATGATCGTGAATATTAATGGGTTTTCATTTTCACCCATTAATATTGTATTGCTGACTCAATGTAGCTTTTTTCAATGTAGTTTTTAATTTTAAGACACTTTGTGCTAGTTAATCGGATGACTGTCACGAATTTACTTTTTTTTGGAAAAAGTATAACTTTACACGACTGCCCAAGGAGTGTATTGTGTTAATGATTAATGTATGTACTTATGTGAGTTTTCAAAGTAATTAGTTTAATCCTAATGGGATTTGCTTGTAATTGTAGCTTAATTGAAGTTTAAAATTAGATCTATGTCATTAACCGTTTACTTATATCCTGTGATTTTCCACAAGTATTATGTATACTAAAGCCACTCTAAGAATTCCGATTTGACGTTTAGTTATTTCGTTGGAGTAAAGTTCAATTACAGTGCCACAAGCTTTCCTGTTCAGACAGGACAGAGGAGCCACCAAATTAGCTGTCAAAATGGACTGTTGTATGAAAACTGTTTTAGTTCCAAAGATAATTACCGGAACAGAAAAGCTTGCTGCACTATATTACGAATGAAACGGGATATTTTCTATAGGTTTGACAACTGTCATAGTGGAAATCTCTCGGTGGTCTGTCCCGTATTCTAGAACAAAACTCAAGTGGAGATCTCTTTTCAAGTTCAAATTAGAAAGGGATGCAAATACATGCAACGAATACATTCATCCCTTGCTAAGTATACTTGAGAAGAGATCTCCACTTGAGTGTCGTTTTAGAATATGGGCCTAACGCCCGAATTCTCGAACGCAAATCATCTTTGGGAGCGTCTCAAACATCATGGCATCTCTTTCATACGTTTGACATTTAAAGTGACAGGGCGATGTTTGAGACGCTCCAAAAGATAAGTAGCGTACGAGTATTCGGGCATAAGTGTGTCGACAAATATCAAAAACGCAAAAGTCCACTATAAACAATTTTTGGTTGAAGACGTTTTTATTCTATACTTATCAATATTTTTACTAGTACAATCTCCGAGTTATGTTCTGTGCTATGAATAATTACCTAGCAACACCGAAGAAATAAAAAAATTAAGTTCTCTGTGCTAATTCAATATTTTCGATAATTTAACAAGGACTTAGGTGATTATGATATAATGCTAATGGACTTGGTCAGTTTTGCAATAAACGACTCTCGACTTGGGCGAGTTTGACACACATGCACAGGACTTAGGCAAGTTTGTTCTACAAAAAAAAACGGAATGGCGGCCATGACAGATTAACACAACATATGATTGGCTGTAATGGACTTTGGTTCTTATGATTTCAAACGCGTGTGTGACTTAGGTTGGATTGAATAAATCTGTCAATTTTCGCCCTTAAATTCTTTGGGAAGAAGTGGACTTAATACAGATTGATTTATATCAATATACGCGCATTTTTTGCTGAATAAGAAAAAATAAAAAAAAACTTGTTTTCGTCGGTACTGGACTTAGGCGAGTTTGATATCTACCGACACAAGTATACTTTCGCAATTCGAAGTAACTAAGTAATAATCAAACGGCAGACATTTTCTGATCCACAATTCGATCGAGACCAGTCAATCTCTCTATGGCCGCCAATTACGATGAGTGCGGTTCCATTTTCCATTACACAAAACCGAATAGTTTAATAACTGGAAATTACTCGGCGTTCCGAGTTCCACACATTACGGGCTATTTCTTTGAAAGTCAATAAAGGTAGGTAAAAAGCGTCCATTCACAAGTAAGTCATAATAACAGGCCGTCAAAGGCGCGGAGATTAAAGAACTTTTTTTTCAATGGCTACAGCCCCGCCCGACCTGCCCCCGGCACTAAGGTGTAATACTTACTTTTAAAATATTATACTGAATAGCTTTTGCAATTTGGAAATATTGAAAGCTCTGCTTGGTATGTTGTTTCGGATTAACTAAACAAGTTCTTGAAAAGACGTTTTTTTTTATTCATAATCTGGGAAGTATTCCGGTTCGAATTGTGTCGTTTGGAATAAAGTTTACAAATGTTTGTAAGTGAACAGGTGATATATTATATGAATAAACTTTTGAATACTGTTTTTACAGAATAAGAATACCTACATTAAAAAGGTTCATTTTTCTAAATTGACCATTTTGGTTAGTTAAATAATGTTTTTTTGTTGCAGGTAATAACTACACACGTACCTACTTATCTAAAAACACAACATTTCATCAACATCAAAATATTTTTTTATGTTATCATGTTTCAAAACGGCCATATTTGTTTGCGTTTCGCTTCCACTTCAGGGTGTAGGATGTGCAAGAAAAGGAACAAAGATCAAAAATGCCGTTTGACAGTCCTATTCTTATAATAATCGCATAGTACTGATTTAATACCGTTTAAATCTTTTTCTGGTGTGGTTTATAAATTCTTTTTTTTTAAATAACTTAAAATGTTAAATTATTTCCCATCACCTTATAAGTTATAACCCTGATAAAACCGTATCTTCGAGATTAAAAAACAAAACATTCCACCTGTTCCGTACATAACAAATTACTTTCCGATTCCACCCCCAAAAAGAAAGTGATTAACAGCAACAAAAATTGACGAGCTCAACATAAGCTACCCACCGAGGTTCGTCCAAATTAAAATGGAAACTTATGCCATAAAAAGTGGGCAAATCTTTTTGTTATTAAGAACGTAGCCGCGAGGGGGTGTTATTTTGCAAGTTATACTAATTCCCTTAATCCCGGGATAAAGAAGTCCCATAGTTCCATTGAATGCGTCCGGGCTGTATGCACATTATGCATCTATGCACATTATGCACCGTGCCCAGCGGTGCAGTGAAGCGGTTCTAATCATTAATTGAGGGTCGCTAGTTATTGATCAGTGTAATTTAGATAATTATATACAGATTGTAAGATAAGTGTGTCTTTAAAAAATGTAAGTTATTGTTAATCCTTTATTTATTTAATGAGTGACCAGGCTAATTACTTTCTCCGCATTGATAAGGATCGTACCGTGAAATTCAATATCCTCTTACAATACCAACTCTCCTACAAACATTTGAATGTCGAGTGCAATAAAATATTATTATATCAAGAGTAACAAACGATCGTGAAAAAAATGAAAAAATACCTATACGAAAAGCAAATACCTACCTCATTGAAAAATGGAAAATGAAGTATTTTTGAAATAATTGACCCGTCTCACAACCAACGGGCCGTAGTCAACGACTCCGTAGCTCAGTGGTTAGAGCAGTCGCTCGGAAAGCGAAAGGTCGTTGGGTTCGAGTCCCATCGGAGCTGGTTGTCAGACGGGTCGAATTTTTCAAAAATACTTCATTTTCCATTTTTCAATAATAAAAATTGCATTGTGAATGCATAAAAGTAAATATTTAAATAAATAAATAAATAACTTCTTATATTCACACCATGCAATTATCTAAGCCCATTATAATTTCATTAAAAAACTGTATCATGGAAAACTTGATAACGGATAAATATACCTATACTTAAATACTTTTTGTTTGTAAATACATACTTAATATACATAGTTAACACCCAGACCAAGACGAATAGACAATATGTTCATGCACACAAATATTTGTCTTGTTCGGGAATCGAACCCGAGACCACTGGCGCAGAAGGTGGGTAGCCCACCCCTGCGCCAAATCGGTCGTCAAATACCTACCTCATACCCAAAAGATCTACTTATGTAAATGTTTTTTTGTGTTTAGATATGTAAACATAACTTCAGTAAATATGTGTTCAGTAGGTACAGTATACATATAGAGCATTCAGTTACAAGCAGGGTTGCCCGCCCCGCATCGCCGGCAAGCTTAAAGTTAACAATGCAGAAACTAAACGCCATTTAAGCTGGGTGCACACGATAGCGTCGGCAGGGGAATGAACTTGCGTTGTATTCTGACATTTTAAACGTACCTATGAACGTGTTTATGTGTTTTGAAATTACGGTTTTGAATAAAATTCCTGAAAGCAGACAAATTCTGAAAAGAAAGAATTTACACTAGCTGGCAGAAAAAACGGGCACTCGCTCTATTTTTATACCAACATGCTTACTTCACAGTCTCGTTGCAAATAATTTTTTTTTATTTACTCGTTATTTTATGCAAAATAACACAACACATTGTTTGCTCTATGAAACCAACTAATGTTATAATTTTTTAACTTTGGGAGTGAAAAATATTTTCAAAGTTTTTTCAAATGAATATTGAAAAAACAATGATTTAGCCAACACATATGACAGAAATTATTGTAGAAATACCTATAGGTACTCTCCGTTTTATTTATATACTAGCGGATCCTCGCAGTTTCACCCGCGAGATACCCGTTCCCGTGGGAATATCGGGATAAAATATAGCCTATATCACTCGGGAAGATTGTAGCATTCTAATGGTTAAAGAATTTTTTAAATCGGCCCAGTAGTTTCGTTCGGAACCTATTCGATGCAAACAAACAAACAATCAAATCTTTCTTCTTTATAATATTAGTACTTATAGATGACCATGATGTGACCATATTTGTATGAAAATAAAGCAATATGCCAAAATATAAAAGGGGTAGGTATATTAAGTAAAATCGGGATATTTTACAGCAGTCGAATAAGTTGCACTGACAAAGACAAGAGAAGAGTGGAAAACACTCCCTTAAATAAAAAAAGTAAAGTAAAGTAAAGTAAGTATTTATTCAGTGTTTCATACATAATAAAAAATTACAAATGGTTCCTTAAATCTAGATATATTAGAAACTACTGAAAGGGCTGACCAGCTCAGCTAATGTTGCAGCTGGTAGCCACAACGCTGATTTTCAGCTGGACCCATAAAACATAAAAACTAAATTAAGCTAGCCTAAAAATAAACTCACAAACAAACAACACAAAACAATAATCTGTTGTGACAAACTAATTATAAATTATGAATATTACATAAAATACTTATATGGTTCATAATATATTATGTTAAAATTTTTATAATAAGTATATAATAAAATAAAATATAATACTTACAATACAATGTTTAAATACTTAAGCATGTTTTCAGTTTTTTTTTTAATTTAATTAAATTTAAATCAAAGAGAAGAAGAGAAAATATATGATTGACAAGTAAACTAGTTACCAATCAACTTTGTAAAGATTTACTTTTTAATAAAGAACAGTATCACTTTTAAAAACTTCCCAGGGTAAACGTAATATGGTTTGAAAAATGGAAAATAAAGTAGTTATTTAGAAAAAATCGACCCGTCTCACAACCAGCTCCGATGGGACGGGTCGATTTTTTCTAAATAACTACTTCATTTTACATTTTTCAATAATAAAAATTGCATTGTGAATGCAAAAAACTAAAAATTAAAAAAACTAATATGGTTTTCTTAAGGCGGTCGTCCAACATACTTATGAAACGCATATATTCGAAGTACTTAAGATAGAGCCATTGTAAGTACTTAGATGCCTATTGTCGAATAGTTTTTGCAACGCCCTTACCGAAATATTTAATTAGTTTAAATCCCTTGCGTGCCTCATCTGGGACCCATATCTGCACAAAGGATGTGCAAACTAAGAAAAAAGTCTTTCGCACAGTGTGAGCCGGACCCTTTTACATTATTCATGTTATCGCATCCGACATCCGAATATTCCGAATTGTACTGCGTAATCACAGGCGCGGCCGCGGGCGCTACTTGCATATCCACTTTATTTTTATTATTGTAATAAACCAGCCCGTTTTGTTCCGCCCTTGTATTTGAATAAATGAATATGACGTCATTTGAATTTCAGTGACACTTACAATTACCATAGATCACATAGTCTCTTCTCTCTCTTCTATGTCATGTCTTAACTGTACTTGCGAAGTCTGAACAATATCGTAATATTTGTTTATTTCAGAACGGTTTTACTAAATTAGATAGGCAATGTAATTTCTTAGAAAAACCAAATTGAACTGAATATAACGCAAATGACAGTAACATCTTTCTATTAAACCGATACATACTAAAAGTAAATGACCAGTTTTGGGTCTGCATAATTCTATGGACCCTGACATGCCTCAATTTTTAATCAAAAGAAAATAACCACATCCTACCGTTTTCATTAAAATACTGCTATTAAATTACAAACTCAGCAGCTCGTCGGGGTCTGGCTTCCATAAAATTGTAATTCCCATAAAAAGCGGATCGAATGGCCCCGACAGCCCTATCCGACGGGTCGGGTCGCCGGCGCCGTCACGAGACTCACGAGTCGTAACCGTTCGGTAACGCACGCCCGTAACCAGAGGTTAGCTGGCTATCCTAGATCAGCCCTTTTGTTACAAACACTGCTCTTTATGACGTCACGAGTTGAAATACAAGATAGCGATATTGAGTCCCGATCCGTAAGCCTTTTGTGAAGGCTTGCAAATCGATACGAAGATATCTTGTTGATAAACGCCCCATTGTTTCGTGAGATAAAGTTGATAGTGTTTATTTCTACGAATGTTCTGTAAAGGAGATCGCAAAATACTTTAGTAATCAGATCCAGCGGCTATTGTTCTATTCAATAACGAAAAGTCACAAGGAGCGTGACTGTTTTCGAAATATTTTCCTTAAAATGTAAAAGGGGTGTTTTTTTGTTGTAAGTATATTTTGTTTCAAAACAAGTAATTCAAGTCAGCACGTGAATAAAGCCCCTAAAAGAGTTTCCTTTGTAAGGAGCCGTCCGGTCCTTTAGAATATTTTATTAAAAACTTTTAACAACGAACTCATTCGTAACTGCAATTTTCAGCTTTAAATGTTTTATACTTTCGGAGTTGTTAACTTGACTATTAAAAGGGATTTATTACCAATTACTTCTCAAGTTTAATACGCTTTTACATTGTTTTTTGCCTTGTTTTTCTGATCACTTAATTCATTTAACCGGCGACTTATGGTAAATCGAAATAAATGTTAACTTGACGACGTCTAGTGACGACCGTTGGACGGTAGGTTTGTCGAGGTAATTTATATTATTTGAAAATGAAGTATCAATTAGAAAAAAATCGACCCGTCTCACAACTAGCTTCCATGGGACTCGAACCCACGATCTTTCACTGTGCGGGTGAATGCTCTAACTATTGTACTACGGAGTCGTCAGTCTGTATTCGTTATTTAATGGTAGGTATATTACTGGTATATCCAAATCGATGTGACTAAATTATTTGTGTGCATGTACAGCCTATTGTTATTTTCTTCCTCGAATTTTATTGGACGTGATTCTATCAATATGAAGATGACATACAAGTTATTCTCTCATTCAGTCTTCAAAGGAACCATTGTTATGTATTGTGGAAACCATTTTGCTTTCTTTGTGGTTTGATATGAACCGTTCCACACGTGGGCGGGAATCGGCGTGCTTCCGCCTAACTACTTCAGAGTTCAGAGTGCCGACAAAGGGACCTGTAATTCCGGCGTGTCCTCGCCGCAGCGCCGCCCGCCGCCGCCGCTCGTAAATACGCCGACGGTCATGCTCTTACCACTAGTAGTTACTGTAAATAATGCTGAACGATTATGCCTAAAATTGTGTATCAAAGCATTTTTCATATTGTTTAAAGTAAAGTGTTGTGTAAAGTTTTTTCATTGTTACGTTATTTTTGAGAAAATTGTAAAAAATATCAATAGGATAAACATTGAGTAGTTCCATCTACACTCAGAAAAACGAGCACTTGGTTTATTTTCATCAAAACTTGCTAACTTGCAGATCATTTACTCGCTATTCTATTTCTCTACACTATCGTTATTGCCCAAATGAAAAATGACTCATTTATAAAAGACTCATCACTACATAGTATAAAACAAAGTCGCTTTCTCTTTCCCTATGTCCCTTTGTATGCTTAAATCTCTGAAACTACGCAACGGATTTTGATGCGTTTTTTTTTATTAGATAGAGTGATTCAAGAGGAAGGTTTATATGTACTTTTTATCCCGATATTCCCACGGGAACGGGAACCACGCGGGTGAAACCGCGGGCGGCCGCTAGTTTTTAAATATAAAAGTCTCAAATTGGATTGGAACAAACACTTCTCCATTTCCTCACAGCGAAAAAACATTAAAAAGTTTGTTCTTGCTTCATACATCACTCCACTAAAGTTTGTCATTTTTTGAAGTAGGAAATCAAGCAAAAAATTTTCAAATAGTGTTCGCGCCGCGCTGCGAGCGGTGCGTTGTCATTGTCAAGGTCACGGGCGACACGCAATGCGCTCGGGCCGCGTGCAGACCAGTTGGCCGTAAGCAGCCGTGAGACAAGTTCGTGTGTTTCTGTAGCGACGTGCCGCGCAAGTTACCTACCCATATTGGGACCGAGATTTCGTTTTGCACCTACTAGGGCTCCGGTCGGGGTACGGACTTGTAACCCGTGTGTGTTCGCTTTGAAAAGCGCCGGGAAGTTTTAGCAGCCTATTAGGGCATTGTGTAGTATAAGAGTGTTAGCTGTAAGAGTATCCCATCGGGGGTTGTGTGGAGATCGTTTTGCCCGCGCGCGCGCCGGCGAGACAACGTTCAGCCCCCCTGGATTACGGACAGTATCCCTTACCATAAGGTAGGACTAGTTTTAATTTACTTAATTTTGCATGAGAAACCTTCGATTCAATAAACTGTGGAACACAGTAGATGTGGTCATCACAATTGTGCGTGATCATATTTTTGGTAGCAGAGCTTAGTTGATATAATTAATTTTCATATTAAAATTAACTACATAAAATTTCATAGTAAAAATAAAAAGCGTACCTAAAAAGCGTACCTAAAAATTATTTTTTTTTTGTTGAAATATCGAGGGTATTTGAAGATCCCGAGACGATTTTAAGTACTAAGAAATTGTTCTAGTAAATTCTCGAAGCGAATGTTTCTCACTTGGTGGATCCGATAATAGATAGACACTTATATAATTGTTGTCACATACTAGTGATTTGATACGAGTTTACTCGCCTAGATGTGTATATTTTTTTTTTGTGTGTCCGGATTTATTTGACGAATAGTTCGTTCGAAAGTGTGTTTATTAGTACCACATACTAGTGATTTGATACGAGTTTACTCGCCTAGATGTGTATATTTTTTTTTGTGTGTCGGGATTTATTTGACGAATAGTTTCGTTCGAAAGTGTTGTTTATTAGTACCACATACTAGTGTTTGTTCCGAGTCCGCTTGCCTAGTTAAAAAAGTGGAACTAGTTTTAATTATTAGTAGTATTAAATTACGAGTATTATTATTAAAAATAGTTTTGTTTTTGTTTGTTGATAACGGTTTAGTAGTTGATTTGCGAGGTTGACTTGGCCGTGCCGTTATGCCATACCGTTAATCCTATACGTTTTGTTTATACCGTTATATTGTTAGCCCTTGAAATTGGTAAGTTGCTAATAATTTATGAAAATAGTAGGGTCCGTGTATGTCGTCCGAATTTTAATTGTGTTTTATATTATCGTGACGCGACCTATTTCTATTGCTTTTTTTGTTGATGTTTACCACCTTTATATTTCTTTGTTTGCTTTGTTTATAAAACGGATTATAAATGGCTCCTACGAATCCGCTCGCCGTATCCAGGGCTGGCATCCAAGGAGCTTTGCGTTGGCTTGCTTGTGCGGTCACATTAATAGACCGAGCCGACCGGGTAGGCGCGTTGCTAGCTCGGTATGGCGGGCTGGCAGCTCGGCTGCAAGACCTGGAGCGCCACGCCATGGAGTGTCGCGCGTATTATTTGCAGAACCCCCCAGCTGATGATGCCGTGTCGGAACAGCTGGAGCAGGATGTAGCCCAGGCCTATGAGCTGGCTGACCAGTTCACGGAGGCGGCTGAGAGGGCCCTGGCTGTTCGGAAGGGGGAGCCGGTTTTGAGCGGGGAGGTCAAACCTACCCCGACGGCGTTGCTAGGCCGATTGCCTACATTGGAGATTCCCACTTTTAATGGGGATCTGTCAGCCTGGATGGGCTTCATTAACCTGTTTGACAGCCTAGTGGATTCACGACGGGACTTATCCCCTAGTGAGAAGTTGGCCTATTTGCGCTCCTCCCTGCGAGGAGAGGCCAGCGCGGTGATCCAGCACCTGCTCATCAGTGACGACAACTACCAGGTGGCTCGCCAGCTTCTGGTTAGCAGGTACCAGAATGTCCGGTTACTGGCGGACACCCACGTGGCCACGATTTTGGCCCTCCCGCGAATCACGCGGGTACACCTGTTACGGAGGGAGTTGCTGAACCCGCTACTGTCAGCGGTCAACTCCCTAAGGCGATTGGACCTGCCGGTGGATCAGTGGTCCTTTATACTGCTGCACATAGTCCTCGCCAAATTGCCCGCTGAAATGAAGGGGCGTTTCGAGCAGAGGTACGGAGGCGACAGCGCCTCGTATCTCCCGCCCCTCGCGGACCTCCTTCGTTTTTTGGAGGACGAATGTAGGGTGACGGACCACCTGGAGCCCGCCCCGGTTCCAGGTGTTGGTCGTATGGTGGCGGCGAGGGAACAGCCCCGTCGCCCGACCAATCGCTATGCTGCCTTCCAGCAGTCCCCTCCCCCCGCACCGAGTGAGCGGTGCAGGTATTGCAGGGGAGATAGGCACGGGGTGCACGAATGTGCCAAATTTAGAGGCCTCCGCCCAGAGGGACGGAGGGCCGTTGCAAGACAGCGCCAATGGTGCTATAGGTGTTTGGGGGGACACATGCAGTCGGCGTGTCCCCAGACCGAGGATTGTCGTCTTTGCGGAGGGAGGCATCACCCCCTCCTTTGTTTGGACCGCAAGGACGCCGGGAGCGACCGGGGTTCGAATTCCTCGCGCACGGGCGGGGGCCCGGCAGCCCGGAACCGGTCCCCTAGAGATTCGGCGGGGCTTAGCCCCCCCGTTCAGTCCCCCCCGGAGAGGGGGAACTATAGGAGAGACGCCCCCGCCACGGGCGGGGGTAGGGGGGTACCACAAGAGTACGCCACGGTGGCGATGGGCACGGGCCCTATTTGCTACTCCCCCCCCCTAATGGAGAGGCCTCGATTGGGGTACTATGTACCGAGGCACGCCCCACACGGGTATTACCCTGCACCTAGGAGTGCTGTTGGTCGGGGCCAGTATGTACCCGATTGGGACCCGCTCGCCCGGTACGAGCGTCCCACATTTGGCGCGCCGACTCAGGCGCGAGGGGGACAAGTACCCCCCCAAAATTTTTAATGGCGCCCCTGTCGGACCCAACCACCCCTCCGGAGCTTGTGCTGTTGCCAACAGCCTCCGTGAATGTTTGGGGACCTAAGGGCAATGTTGTCACGGTGCGTGCCCTTTTGGACTCAGGTGCCCAGGGGTGCATAATGTCCAGGTGGCTTGTCCGACAGCTGGGTCTTTTGCTTGTGCCGCATCACGAAGCGGTACGGGGGGTGGGAGACTCGCGGATCCCTGATCCGATTGGTCGAGTTGAGTTCTCCTTCTCCCCCCACTTCACGCCAAGGCCGAAGATCGGTGCTTCGGCGATAGTTTTTGATAAGGTGGTTGGACCACTCCCGCAAGTGCGAGTGCCGCCATCCACGATTGAGCTGACGTCTGGACTGGCTTTGGCTGATCCTTCCTTCCACCGACCGGGCCCAATACACTTGTTGATTGGTGCGGATGTCCTCGGTCGTGTACTGTGTGGAAGCAAGCGAGTTTTGCAGACAGCCGATCTTGTCGCCTTGTCCTCGTCGCTGGGTCATGTGGTGATGGGAAAGGTACCACAGACACCAGAGACCCCGTCGGTAGACCGCCAGACCATTGTCGGTTCTACTTTGTCCGACGTTCTCCAAAAGTTTTGGGAGGTGGAGGAACCCCCCACTGCCAAGCGGTTGGATCCGTTAGCGGAGGAGTGCGAATTGTTCTACCAGAACAACACTGGGCGCCTCCTCTCGGGTCGCTTGATTACCCGCTTGCCCTTCTTGGCGGTTCGCCCTCCTTTAGGGAGCTCCCGACCGATGGCCGAGAAGAGATTGTTGTCCATGGAGCGTAGGATGGCCAGGGATCCCGCATTCAAGGAGAAGTATATAGACTTCATGCGGGAGTATTTGGACCTTGGGCACATGTCCATCTCGCAGTTGGACTGGCGTAATGTGGAACATTACTTCCTGCCACACCACGCTGTTTTGAAGACTTCCAATGGGAAGATCCGCGTGGTCTTTGATGGTTCGGCGCCCACGTCAACCGGAGTGTCGTTGAATCAGTGTCTGCATGCGGGGCCGAAGTTGCATCACGATGTCTGTGATGTTTTGACCAACTTCCGCCGGCACGCTGTCGTCTTTGTGGCCGATATCCGCATGATGTTCAGACAGACCGTGATTCACCCGGAGGATAGACGATACCAGCTCATCCTTTGGCGTGAGGATCCCCAGGATCCGATGTTGGCTTACGAGCTGAACACCAACACTTATGGTTTGCGGTCGAGCCCCTTTGTGGCGATCCGTTCGCTTTTGGAGCTCGCAGAGCGCGAACGGCTACGCTATCCCCGGGCATCTGCTCTTATTGAGGGGGGGGCCTTATTTGTCGACGATATCTGCACGGGGGCCTCGAGCTTAGATGAGGCTCTCGTCTTACGTGATGAGCTGATTGCGCTCTTGAGGGCTGGTGGCTATGAGTTGCGGAAGTGGCTGTCTAACTCACCGGACCTATTGGCAGATTTGCCTAAGGACCACCAGCAAGAGCCGCTCCTCTTTGAAAATCCGGAGACTCCAGACATGCTGTCTGTTTTGGGAGTCCAGTATCGACCAGTCCCGGATTTGTTCACATATAGATTGGAACTGCCAGACCCAAAGGTCTGGACTAAACGCACGGTGCTGTCCACTGTAGCCCGTACCTTTGATCCGAACGGTTGGCTCAGCCCTGTAGTGTTTTCGATGAAGTGCTTCCTACAGGAGCTCTGGGCTGCGGAATTGTCCTGGGATGAGCCCCTCTCTGGTAGCCTCCTACGAGAGTGGGTGAGGTTCGTGTCATCCCTACCCGACGTCAATCGGGTTTGTATACCGAGGCAAATGCTGCCTTCGGGAAAGTTTAAAGCCTCCCTGCACGGCTTTTGTGACGCGTCCGAAAGCGGATACGCGGCAGCCGTTTACATCCGAACGGTGGATGCAGCAGGCGTTGTCGCCGTACACTTAGTTACGGCCAAGAGTAAGGTCGCCCCCCTTCGGACTAGGCTAACCATTCCGAAGTTGGAGTTGTCCGGCGCCACTCTCTTAGTACGGCTACTCAATCATGTTGCCGACACCTTGGGAAACGGTGTCGACTTGGGGTCGATATTTGCGTGGTCTGACAGCCAGGTCGTCCTTTGTTGGCTGAAGAGTTCAGTCCACACCCTTGAGGTTTTTGTGGCCAACCGGGTCTCGCAAATTCAGACTTCAAAGGCCCCGTTGATTTGGCGCCACGTACCGGGCGAATTGAACCCCGCAGATTGTGCCTCCCGCGGCTGCGAGGCGCCTGAGTTAGTGGACCACCACCTATGGTGGAGTCCATCATGGTTGTTACGGCCTGAGCGCTCATGGCCTGCCACCCCGGCTGTGGCCAGAGTCCCAGACCTAGGCATGCGTGTTCACGCCGTGGAGACGGTGGCGGCTCCGCAGATGGAATTTTTGTTAGACCGCTACAGTTCTCTGGATAAGTTGCTCGGCGTGACTGCTTGGATGAGGCGCTTTGTGCGAAATTGTCGCCAGCCTCAGGAGAAATCGTTGTCTCCGGTCCTCGCCCCACAAGAGCGGCAAGACGCTCTGTTGCATTGGTTGCGAGTGACGCAACAGCGAGAGTTTGAACCGGAGCTGAAAGCCCTGCGCTCAAGTAAGCCCAAGTTGAAGGGACCCTTGGTGCGGTTGAATCCCTTCTTGGACAGTACCGGATTGCTGCGTGTCGGAGGTAGGCTCAGACATGCCAACCTGCCGTACGGATCACGCCACCCTTTGTTGCTCCCCAAGGATGGACCGTTAGTTAGACTGTTGATTACAGACCGACATGTAAAGAATGCTCATGCCGGTTGTAATGCTTTGACCGCGCTCCTCCAACGAGAGTTCTGGATTTTGTCAGCGCGGAGAATAATCCGATCCGTTATTTTTCGTTGTCTCCCGTGTTATCGTTTGCGCGCCGATACGATGCAGCCCCAGATGGGTGATTTGCCTGCCGATCGAGTGAACGAATCGATGCCCTTCTCAGGAGTTGGAACGGATTTTGCGGGGCCATTTACCGTTAAGACATCGCGGCTTCGTAATGCTAGAACGGAAAAGGCTTACTTGTGTGTATTTGTTTGTTTGGCCACTAAAGCGGTCCACCTGGAGGTGGTTAGTGCCCTCACCACAGAAGCCTTTGTAGCCACGTTGAATCGTTTTGTGTCTCGCCGCGGAATGCCGTCGTTAATCAGGTCCGATTGTGGAACCAATTTCAAGGGCACCGATAGGTATTTAAAGGAAGTTTGTGAATTTTTGGATAGGAATAATTTTGAGATCGGATCCACACTCTCTCGCAGAGGGGTACGATGGCAGTACTCCCCGCCATCCTGCCCCCACTGGGGAGGGATTTTTGAAGCAACTGTAAAGGCCGCTAAAACTCACCTTCGTCGCGTTATTGGGGAGACGGTCCTCACGTTTGAGGAACTCGCGACCGTATTTTGTAAGGTTGAGGCGGTCCTCAACTCGCGTCCGTTGTGTCCGTTGTCTTCGGACGCGAATGATTTAGAGGCCCTTACGCCGGGCCATTTTTTGATTGGCAGACCGCTTAACGCCTTGCCGGAATATCCTTATTCCGAAGTGGCCTCCGGACGGCTCTCGCGATTTGAATTGCTCCAGCAGCTTACGCAGAGTTTTTGGCGCCGTTGGCATCTGGAGTATTTGCACATTTTGCAGCAACGCGTTAAGTGGTCGGATAGGACGACCCCACCCAAGACAGGAGACCTCGTGTTGGTAAAGGATCCAAACCTGCCGCCCCTCCGCTGGCGTTTAGGACGCATTGTTCAGCTTCATCCGGGGTCGGATGGTGTGCCCAGGTTTGCCGAGGTCCTGGTGGGGGACTCTGTTTTGAAGCGAGCGATCGCTACCCTCTCTCGCCTGCCCTTAGATTGAGTTGGCGGACAGTTTGCTACTGTCCGGGACGGGGGGATGTTCGCGCCGCGCTGCGAGCGGTGCGTTGTCATTGTCAAGGTCACGGGCGACACGCAATGCGCTCGGGCCGCGTGCAGACCAGTTGGCCGTAAGCAGCCGTGAGACAAGTTCGTGTGTTTCTGTAGCGACGTGCCGCGCAAGTTACCTACCCATATTGGGACCGAGATTTCGTTTTGCACCTACTAGGGCTCCGGTCGGGGTACGGACTTGTAACCCGTGTGTGTTCGCTTTGAAAAGCGCCGGGAAGTTTTAGCAGCCTATTAGGGCATTGTGTAGTATAAGAGTGTTAGCTGTAAGAGTATCCCATCGGGGGTTGTGTGGAGATCGTTTTGCCCGCGCGCGCGCCGGCGAGACAACGTTCAGCCCCCCTGGATTACGGACAGTATCCCTTACCATAAGGTAGGACTAGTTTTAATTTACTTAATTTTGCATGAGAAACCTTCGATTCAATAAACTGTGGAACACAGTAGATGTGGTCATCACAATTGTGCGTGATCAAATAGCTTCAAATTATTATCGGATAACAAAAGATTTATCCAACAAATTTGACACAGGAATCATTGTTTGGAAAATCAATCATTGGAAACATGTTTGTATGAAATTGTTGTTTTTAAACGGATAGATTATTATTAGAGCGGTTAAGCTAGGATTGCTCAAAATTTTTAGTGACTAACAACTATAGAAGAATTTTGAGCTTTTTTTTATCCCGTTTGCCCTGTCACGCCGCGGTCCCGTCACGGCCTCGGCTCGGGCGCAGACGGAGCATTGTTATTTTTTCGTGGGGCCTCCGATAATGGGCTATTTCACATCAAACGACCAGCACAATGGCGGCAATCTCTCCGGCTTTTTAATTACATTCGATTTTATACCGCCATTGTGAACGAGTACATACCGGCCCGATAGCTCCCTCAGGATCTGTTTTGTTCTCTCTTTGAACACGTTTCCACCCTTCTGGAGTCCCGAGTCCCGACGGCTACAAATGGCCTTGTTGATTCCCGTTTTTCTCATCACTCTGGAGAACGTTTCGCTCTTTATCAATGTTTGAGAACCTCTTCTTGTATTTCAATGTTTGCGCTCGCCCGGCGACATTTGACGATCGTAGATTGGTTTGAAAACATTGTACATTTTGCAAACAAAATGTATTGGTTCTCGACGATGAGCCATATTTCTTCGAATGTTGGGATCAGTTGGGACATGTTTATTGCTGAAACGTTTCATGTTCTGAAATTGGACTTCAAAGTTCTCGTACTAAAAACAAAAACAATTTGCATTCAACTGCTTTGGTATAGCGTAACAAGCTGTTACAAGTTATAATGGGAAATTGAATTTAAGTCTATTTTGAAAACCAGTAACACGAATGCCAAAACTTTCATCGTAATTATTTTCCAGCTGTTTAACCACTGTTTATCACTATGCCACAGTAATTCCAATAAACAAAAGGAGGTAATTAAATCTCGCAATCCGTGATCGAAGCGCTTACACGGCAAAACGATTAATTGTTTTGCATTGTCAGCACAAGTGTGTAAAAAGGTGACACCGGTATAATTCATTATTTATTAATTTTATTGCAAGACAATCTTACAGTGCCATTAAACCATTCAACTTAAGATATTCTATGTTATTTGTTATTTATGATTATTTTTAACTGCCTCTGTGATCTAGTAGTACACACCACCACCGGTATCAGACCCAAAGGTCCCCGGGTTCGATTCCCAGTGGGGGTACATTATTGTATTCGGTTTGGTTGTTGGTTCCAAGTCCGCCTGGCTAGCTACCACAATCTTATCCAAGTGCGACGCCATAACAAACAACGATGTTTTCAGCATTGTCGTGTTCTGGTAGTTAGAGAAACCTAAGATAGTCAGTTCCTTAGTGATTGAGGATTCAAGTAGTGCGCTTCCACCTTCAGCCATATCACCACTTAACATCAGGTGTGATATGAATGTGGCATAGAATAGTGCAACATCGACTCTAATAAAATGTATGAAACAGCTGAATTTTTAACCGACTTCTAAATCAAAAAGGAGGAGGTTCTCTATTCGTCTGTATGTATGTTTTTTTTTTTTTTTTTTTTTATGTATGTCCACCGATTATTCGAAAACGGCTGAACCGATTGAAATGGTTAAAACGTTATTACATCAGGTTGGTTTCCAAGTTGGTCCCATTTTTTGAAATTTTGAAATCGGTTCAGTAATTTTTGGGAAATCTTGAAAATACTGTCGTTTTCGTTACCACTTTATGTGAATTTAATACGTATCTTTAGGCATAACTCCTTTGTTTATAAACCGGTTTAGATGATTCTTGTTTTGTTAAAAAGGGGATACCTCAAGGTATTTTAACCGACTTCGAAAAAGGAGGTTTTGAGTTTGATCACATACCTATTTACCAGAAAACACGTAAATTGCCTGCACGATGCACTAAAAAGAGTGAAATAAAAATTATTTTTATAAAAAAATAAAACCGCCTTCAAAAAAACCACATCAAAAAAGTAAGAAATAATTCCTCACCAAATAAATAACGTAAGTACTTTGAAGTCGGGCTTTAACAAAATTAACAAAAAATTGTACATGTTTCACGCCCGACTTCAAAGTACTTACGTTATTTATTTGGTGAGGAATTATTTCTTACTTTTTTGATGTGGTTTTTTTGAAGGCGGTTTTATTTTTTTATAAAAATAATTTTTTATTTCCCGAATCCGTGGCTGGCCCCGTAGTAAAAGTTATTTATATTCATGTACTCTAAAATGTCCTTAAATCTTTGTAAGTACTAATTAAAATTTTGTGGTGTGTGTATATATACTCGTGAGTCGTGACTCGCCTTGGCTTCGCACGGATCCAATGTAATATCTTACTTATGACAATACCTTTAAAACTTCCGTTTGAATCACTCTTGTCATTGATGAAACCCCATTAAAATCCGATCGTAGTTTGAAAGCCTTTTACAGTAGAAAGCTACTTTGTTTGATAATATCTATATTATATCTGATAATATTTATAGTAGGTAAGTATATGTATATTCTTATCTATCTATATATCTATTTGTATTTATAAAACTCTTGCGTTACTGACTGGCAGACAACGCACAGTCGAAACTACTGAGCGCATTAGAAACTGAAAGGCAGAATTACTTATAATAGGTCTTTACACATGAAATTGCCGTTTTTTTCTTTTGTACATATAACTTAACAACTTTTATAATATTAGAAATATATAATTTCTTTAATATTGCGTTACATTAAGACCGTATCGAGCAACTTTTGATAATTTAATAACCACGATATTTGATTATTTACATAGAAAAAACTTATTCCGAAAGTTACGACTATTTTTGTTTCCAGAATTTCGTACTTTATTAGTTGTAACTTAGTGAAAAAAAATTTTTTTCTCTTAACGAATGTGTCATTTAGTAGTTAAAATGTCCATAAATACTTGTGTAAAATTTTGTAAATTTACATAATATTAGTCGTTAAATAATAACAAAAACGTTAGTATGGAAAAAAAAATAATTACAGAAATCTCCATACAAAACGGACGAAGTCGCGAGCGGAGCTCTAGTGTAGAGATAAAATACAGGGTGCCTACCATCAACTTTAAGACAGCGATTCAAAAATAGCGCGATGCAGAAATAGGTTCCTAAAATGAATTGATTTCTTTCGTACTATGACCTTCTAAAATTGTTAATTTAATTCAATTGTTTATGTAAGTAGCTTTCTGATATACTAAAGCGTTTCCTCTCTTTTATCACCATTTTTGCGTGCCCGACAGGGTCCATAATGCTCTAAAATAAATATGTATCATCCTCTGTACCCACATTATGGTTGCAAATGAAGTATTGAGTAAAAACTGGATCGCAAATGAATTGCTAAATGTGAATGACCGAACGATTTGTGTCCTTATTTCTTCTTCCCGTCTCTTTCACTCGATTCTGTCATGCCCGGAGAGTGAGAGGGATGGGTGCAACCTGCAGGTGTCATGTTAGCTTGGCCGAGTTATAAGTCAATTAGGAGTACAGTGCCACAACCTTTTCTGTTCCGGTGACAGCCGTGACAGAGGAGCCACTTGTAATAAGAAATTAGCTGTCAAAATGGACTGTCGTATGAAAACTGTTTTGGTTCCCAAGATTATCACCGGAACAGAAAAGCTTGTCGCACTATACATGACAGCTTAGCGGCTGTGAAATGTCATTGCATGATCAGTGAATCGCTGTCATTGATTTTGGTTATATTCGCTGACGATACGAACGCAATTATATCAGCCAATAATAAAGATCAACTTATGGTAAGAATAAACGAGGCCCTTGCAGCGTTCAGCCACTGGTTCGTCGCGAATGGTCGAAGAGAGCTGTTAGGACCATGCTACGTTTGAAACAACAGGTATCTTGCCGAGAACATTTTAAAAATCTTAATATACTTACCTTACCGTGCCTATACATTCTGATTCTTCTATGCTTTTTTGCCAAAAACATACATGTTTATGAAACAGATGAAGAAAGACGAGAAAGAGAAAGCACTAGAAGGAAGGATTTTCACGGTAAAATGTCACCCAGACTCAATATTGCCCAACATTGCTCGTACTTCCAGTGCACTAAACTGTATAACAGGCTTCCCCTTGAGTTGAAGAGTCAGATTTATAGCTCACAGTTTAAAAATAAACTTAAATCTTTTTTATTGGACAGATGCTTGTACTCGATAGAAGAATTATGATTATGGTATCAATATTTGACGCAAATTATTGTGATAGTGGTTTCTCTAATTGATTTTGTTTTTGTTATTTAAATGATATAATATGGATATTTAATGGAATTATTGCATGAAAATAAAACTATGGATTAATGTTATGTCTGATTGTAATTATTGTAAATTATTATTATTTATTTATTATTGTTACTTAATTATTATTTGATTTAAAAATTGTAATTATTTTTTTTATTTTTTTTATTTTATAAATTTGTAAGCATTCAAACACAATGGAAATTGTTAATGAATAAAGAATTCTAATCTAATCTAATCTAATCTTAAGCTGTCGTGGTACGAATAAGCGAAGCAGATCAGTTTAGGTCCTAAACAAAACCGCAATAAGAGTTGATGGTAGGCACCCAGCCTACCTATTCGTGAGCTTTTTTAAACAAGCACTCGTGGTGGTTTAAATGCATGTTATTTGTATTTAAATTTTACTACACCTTTTCCTAAGGTCACCTGCCATAGAATACCTTATTAGGGCATTATTTCCAAGAGCTATGGAGCTCTTCATCAGGCGCCATTGTTCCGATAACAATGCACTTAGAAACAAATGAACTTTACACTTTTAGCCGTCAATTGTTCTGGTTTTATGTTCTACAGGTTCAAATGAAACGTTTTGAACATTTCAAAAGAAATATGACAATGGTAGAAAATTTTCAGTTTTTTTTTCTTGTGATTAGGTTTACGTTCCGGAACGGAAGGCCCGCGTTGCTCGAAGGGTTTACGAGTCATATTTTAAAATCACAATACCTATACTACAATTTTTTTTTTGCCTGAACTATTAAAGTATTTCCGTATAATTAGAAATGTCTTTTGTATGTTAAGTACAGTCATTAAATCGCAAAGCTTAAACTGATTTCTTATTAAAATATTTAATAGGTTCCCTAATTATATGGCTTTTTTGTTAATAGCTTTTTGCTTGGTGTGGGTTGAAAATATTATGTGTGTTTGATGGCGCGCGGTGCTGAGTCACAGGGCGCCATACACGGCATCGATTCGCCGAGGCCGCGCTGTGTCGGATCGGGATCGGATCGTGTCGGATCGCGTCGGATCGCAACGTGTGCTCCGGGAATTTGAGGAAGTTTAATTATGTAGCTTACGCGCTCAGGCATGTTAATGTGGGACTATTTATGTGCGGTATTGCTGTCCTCAAGAATCCTTTTGAACGGTAAGTTGTTTATTTATTCTCTTTTGCAGCTAAATGACATCAAAAAGCTGAATTACTACCTTTCAATAAGATACGTTTAGTTTAGAATGCTGTGTGTGCCGTTATACGATACTCTTGGCAAGAAGTTGCATATTTTGTAGGTAAGTATTAGTAATAGTAAGTAAAGATTCCTTTGTAAAGCTATTCGGATGTTTGATGATAGCCGAGCATTAAGTTCGTCTAGGTATGAATTTTTCAGCTAAAACGTTTCGTTGCAATCCGCGAAATGTAGCAGCCAAGAGCCATAAAATATATAATACACAAAGTATGCATCTTATTAAACTCCTACAAGCACAAATATGTTTAAAATGTCAAGTCCGGTTTTAAGGTTTGTTGTTTTTCGAATTCCCTCTGAACAAGTAGATGTCGACATTGTTGTGCTTAGTTGTCAAACGTGTTACATCTTACAAATGTATTGTCCGACCAAACAACCTCGCGTCAGTTTTGCATAAGCACATCCACTGACATTTGTATAGGATATGCGTCACTTGGGACCATGGAGCTAGACTACATACTGAGGTAACTGGAGAGTGCAGTACTAACACTTTTTTGTGACCACAAATTACACTGTGGCTGTCTTCCGTCTCACCTATACTTTGAAAAAATACGTATGGTCATATGAGATAACTGACAGCCACTACATACTAAATGTCAAATTTGCTGGGCACACTTTTTAATTCAGGGTGGAAACTCCAGTTACCTCAGTATTAAGTCTAGCTCCATGCTTGGGACTAATGTAAAGGTTCTTGTAGTTGAACTAGCGGCCGCCCGCGGTTTCACCCGATGGTTCCCGTTCCCGTAGGAATATTGGGATTAAAAGTTTCCTTTGTGTTATTCCAGCCCATAACCTATCTCTGTTACAAATTTTATCCAGATCCGTTTAGTAGTTTTTACGTGAAAGACTAACAAACATCCATACATCCATCTATACTCACAAACATGCGCATTTAATTTTGTAATATTAGTAGGATAATTTAAAACCTACATTTTAGCGCCTTCTTTATGCTTGCATCTTAAACTACAACAATTGAATTCTATTGTTTTTTTCGCACATGTGCGCACGTTCCAAAATGAACAAGCCTTTGAGAAAAGGCTATTTATTCTATAGATAATGTGATCAGAGTATTCATTCCTTCAGTTTATTTTATTTTGTAACTGAAACCTTCGGAAAGTATTCCCATGGAGCGGCGTCCATGCACCGAAGCCGACAGCTGCAATATGCGTTTGAAACCCGACGCGTTATTTATTACGTTATTATCTCCGTAAAGTGCACGCAGCGTGAAAATCGACAATCGCGCGTTTGCGACAAAAAGCGCCATTTTAATGGCCCGGGAGTTGCGGAACAAAGCGGAGCTCCAATTGGCACTTTTTACGGGCCCCAGGGCCCACAGCGCACGTCATTAACACTCGTGATGGTGTGGGCCCCAAGTAGCACCCCCATTATATCAGTCGGGGGCAAGTTTAGAAGTGCTTTTAGTTATTTGACGATAAGTGCTTAAAGTGTTTGTTTTGTCTGTTGGTGTTAAATTTAAATTAGATGTCTGAAGTTTTATACGGCAGTTACTTTTTGTGTTAGTTGAGAATAATAGTAGTACGGAAAATAGACTAAGTAGAATTTTTGTTTTCTTTTGATGATTTTTTGTTTGTTATGTGGTTTACTGCGTATTTCATTGAATAATATAAAACTTCTCGTAATTGTCCAACCATTAAACGTACTAAGAATTGTCCCATTGTTAGATTTCCAGTAAAGAGTCGTTGGTTTACTGCTGTGCAATTATATAAATTTATATTCAATACCAAATTGTAGTAGTACCTGAAACTAGACAGTTTGTAATAGAAAGTTCCGCCAAAAACTTAGGTATCTACTTATTGTGAAAAAAGGAAAAAAATATCTAGCCTACTTCCGCAAAAAACTTAACTTACTTCTTTGCGGGAGTAAGCTACTAATAAGTATTTTCCTTTTTTCACAATGGTTAAGGCCAGGTGAAGTGACGCTTGATTCAATCAAATAAAAAAAATAGTATTTACTTAGCTGATTGTTTGTTAGGTACCCTTCCATATTACTAAGGATATTAAGGGCCTGTTTCACAATGTCTAAGTAAGTTCTGATTAGCTGTTACTTGACAGATAGGCCAGACAAAACTGTCAAGTAAACTTTAAAGTATCTTCTAATCAGACATTGTGAAACAGGCCCTAAGAGTCGATGTGTCACCCTCCTACCTTCTTACACCATAAGGGCTCTTATACGCCCCGGAGCAACACTGTGCGACATTGCCGCATGCTACATATTGTAGCGTGTGTCATCTAGTAGTATGCTACATATCATATCCAACATTTGCGGCATGCGGTAGTCTATTTAACGCCGAGGCAACATCGTCGACAGCTGCGACAGTCTACCACATGACGCAAAGTGTTGCCATGCCGTACGACTCTTGCCCCAATGTGCGACATTTTTAATTTAGTAGCATGCACTTGTCGCATGCCGCAATGTCGTACAGTATTGCTCCGACGTAAAAGAGCCTTTAGGGCTGTTTGTTGGCGACGTTTCTGACACTTACATCACTTGGCACCGGCACATATGTGTCAGCGTTACTTGCAATTCATTGCATGGTCGATAAAACTTCAGGGCTTTCAAAACTATTCTGATTAGTTATTGTTTTTACGCAGCATAATACGCAGCTTACGAGTACCTACCTACAACAATTACTAAGTAGCAAGCATATTTTTGAGGTAGGTATTAGGGTGGTATTCCACTTATCAAAGATCTTTGTCCAATATGCATTTGACTAAAGAAATTATCAATGAAACCATTAATGAATTCGTCCTTGTCCAATTTCTATGATCCAATATTTGATAAGTGGAATACCATCCTTAGGTAAGCACTTAAGTTTTGTTTCTATTACCTACCTATTATGAAAAAGTTTAGTTTAGTTATAGAATAACATTATTAATTACATATTTTGTTTGTTTGAAATGCAGAAGATTATATCTTCCGGCTTTGATAACGCCAAAAAATACGTAAAAATACCTGGAAATTACTTTTTTACCATAAAAATTATACTTACACCAAAGAAAGAGTGATTTACGAAAAAAATTTTTAATTAAATGAGTGGCGAAATGAGTCGTTTTTAGCATTTATATGGTTTTTAGCAATTTATAACGTCTGAGGTAAGCGGGCGGCTGCGGTGCGGGACGGAAGCGGGGCGGTCCTGAAATGCCAGCGGTTTACGAGCGTTTCACAGCGCACAATTAAAATGTACCCGTACATGTATTGCCGTATAGGCGCAGGAGGCATTGCGCGGGCAGAGACAAAGGTCTTGTGTCCTAGTTGGTTTTTAACTGTCTAGTTATTACTGTAACTATGTGTGGATACACAGCCTTCTCTATCGTGTAGAAGACGGTAGTGAAGGCAGTGGTGGATATGATTAATTTGTTTGTTTGAATGCGATAATGTCAGAGAATATTTTTTTATTTCTGGTATTAGTTAAGTATATTTTACGTTCAATTGTAGACTTAACGCTGCTAAATTATTCTAACAGTATAATTTAGTGCATCAACCATTGATCACGCACAATTGTGATGACCACATCTACTGTGTTCCACAGTTTATTGAAACGAAGGTTCCTCATGCAAAATTAAGTAAATTAAGCTAATCCTACCTTGCTAGAAAATAGTGTCCGTAATCCAGGGGGGCTGAACGTTGTCTCGCCGGCGCGCGCGCGCCTGACAAAACGATCTCCACACAACCCCCGATGGGATACTCTTACAGCTAACACTCTTATACTACACAATGCCCTAATAGGCCGCTAAAACTTTCCCGGCGCTTTTCAAAGCGAACACACACGGGTTACAAGTCCGTACCCCGACCGGAGCCCTAGTAGGTGCAAAACGAAATCTCGGTCCCAATATGGGTAGGTAACTTGCGCGGCACGTCGCTACAGAAACACACGAACTTGTCTCACGGCTGCTTACGGCCAACTGGGCTGCACGCGGCCCGAGCGCATTGCGTGTCGCCCGTGACCTTGACAATGACAACGCACCGCTCGCAGCGCGGCGCGAACATCCCCCCGTCCCGGACAGTAGCAAACTGTCCGCCAACTCAATCTAAGGGCAGGCGAGAGAGGGTAGCGATCGCTCGCTTCAAAACAGAGTCCCCCACCAGGACCTCGGCAAACCTGGGCACACCATCCGACCCCGGATGAAGCTGAACAATGCGTCCTAAACGCCAGCGGAGGGGCGGCAGGTTTGGATCCTTTACCAACACGAGGTCTCCTGTCTTGGGTGGGGTCGTCCTATCCGACCACTTAACGCGTTGCTGCAAAATGTGCAAATACTCCAGATGCCAACGGCGCCAAAAACTCTGCGTAAGCTGCTGGAGCAATTCAAATCGCGAGAGCCGTCCGGAGGCCACTTCGGAATAAGGATATTCCGGCAAGGCGTTAAGCGGTCTGCCAATCAAAAAATGGCCCGGCGTAAGGGCCTCTAAATCATTCGCGTCCGAAGACAACGGACACAACGGACGCGAGTTGAGGACCGCCTCAACCTTACAAAATACGGTCGCGAGTTCCTCAAACGTGAGGACCGTCTCCCCAATAACGCGACGAAGGTGAGTTTTAGCGGCCTTTACAGTTGCTTCAAAAATCCCTCCCCAGTGGGGGCAGGATGGCGGGGAGTACTGCCATCGTACCCCTCTGCGAGAGAGTGTGGATCCGATCTCAAAATTATTCCTATCCAAAAATTCACAAACTTCCTTTAAATACCTATCGGTGCCCTTGAAATTGGTTCCACAATCGGACCTTATTAACGACGGCATTCCGCGGCGAGACACAAAACGATTCAACGTGGCTACAAAGGCTTCTGTGGTGAGGGCACTAACCACCTCCAGGTGGACCGCTTTAGTGGCCAAACAAACAAATACACACAAGTAAGCCTTTTCCGTTCTAGCATTACGAAGCCGCGATGTCTTAACGGTAAATGGCCCCGCAAAATCCGTTCCAACTCCTGAGAAGGGCATCGATTCGTTCACTCGATCGGCAGGCAAATCACCCATCTGGGGCTGCATCGTATCGGCGCGCAAACGATAACACGGGAGACAACGAAAAATAACGGATCGGATTATTCTCCGCGCTGACAAAATCCAGAACTCTCGTTGGAGGAGCGCGGTCAAAGCATTACAACCGGCATGAGCATTCTTTACATGTCGGTCTGTAATCAACAGTCTAACTAACGGTCCATCCTTGGGGAGCAACAAAGGGTGGCGTGATCCGTACGGCAGGTTGGCATGTCTGAGCCTACCTCCGACACGCAGCAATCCGGTACTGTCCAAGAAGGGATTCAACCGCACCAAGGGTCCCTTCAACTTGGACTTACTTGAGCGCAGGGCTTTCAGCTCCGGTTCAAACTCTCGCTGTTGCGTCACTCGCAACCAATGCAACAGAGCGTCTTGCCGCTCTTGTGGGGCGAGGACCGGATACAACAATTTCTCCTGAGGCTGGCGACAATTTCGCACAAAGCGCCTCATCCAAGCAGTCACGCCGAGCAACTTATCCAAAGAACTGTAGCGGTCTAACAAAAACTCCATCTGCGGAGCCGCCACCGTCTCCACGGCGTGAACACGCATGCCTAGGTCTGGGACTCTGGCCACAGCCGGGGTGGCAGGCCATGAGCGCTCAGGCCGTAACAACCATGATGGACTCCACCATAGGTGGTGGTCCACTAACTCAGGCGCCTCGCAGCCGCGGGAGGCACAATCTGCGGGGTTCAATTCGCCCGGTACGTGGCGCCAAATCAACGGGGCCTTTGAAGTCTGAATTTGCGAGACCCGGTTGGCCACAAAAACCTCAAGGGTGTGGACTGAACTCTTCAGCCAACAAAGGACGACCTGGCTGTCAGACCACGCAAATATCGACCCCAAGTCGACACCGTTTCCCAAGGTGTCGGCAACATGATTGAGTAGCCGTACTAAGAGAGTGGCGCCGGACAACTCCAACTTCGGAATGGTTAGCCTAGTCCGAAGGGGGGCGACCTTACTCTTGGCCGTAACTAAGTGTACGGCGACAACGCCTGCTGCATCCACCGTTCGGATGTAAACGGCTGCCGCGTATCCGCTTTCGGACGCGTCACAAAAGCCGTGCAGGGAGGCTTTAAACTTTCCCGAAGGCAGCATTTGCCTCGGTATACAAACCCGATTGACGTCGGGTAGGGATGACACGAACCTCACCCACTCTCGTAGGAGGCTACCAGAGAGGGGCTCATCCCATGACAATTCCGCAGCCCAGAGCTCCTGTAGGAAGCACTTCATCGAAAACACTACAGGGCTGAGCCAACCGTTCGGATCAAAGGTACGGGCTACAGTAGACAGCACCGTGCGTTTAGTCCAGACCTTTGGGTCTGGCAGTTCCAATCTATATGTGAACAAATCCGGGACTGGTCGATACTGGACTCCCAAAACAGACAGCATGTCTGGAGTCTCCGGATTTTCAAAGAGGAGCGGCTCTTGCTGGTGGTCCTTAGGCAAATCTGCCAATAGGTCCGGTGAGTTAGACAGCCACTTCCGCAACTCATAGCCACCAGCCCTCAAGAGCGCAATCAGCTCATCACGTAAGACGAGAGCCTCATCTAAGCTCGAGGCCCCCGTGCAGATATCGTCGACAAATAAGGCCCCCCCCTCAATAAGAGCAGATGCCCGGGGATAGCGTAGCCGTTCGCGCTCTGCGAGCTCCAAAAGCGAACGGATCGCCACAAAGGGGCTCGACCGCAAACCATAAGTGTTGGTGTTCAGCTCGTAAGCCAACATCGGATCCTGGGGATCCTCACGCCAAAGGATGAGCTGGTATCGTCTATCCTCCGGGTGAATCACGGTCTGTCTGAACATCATGCGGATATCGGCCACAAAGACGACAGCGTGCCGGCGGAAGTTGGTCAAAACATCACAGACATCGTGATGCAACTTCGGCCCCGCATGCAGACACTGATTCAACGACACTCCGGTTGACGTGGGCGCTGAACCATCAAAGACCACGCGGATCTTCCCATTGGAAGTCTTCAAAACAGCGTGGTGTGGCAGGAAGTAATGTTCCACATTACGCCAGTCCAACTGCGAGATGGACATGTGCCCAAGGTCCAAATACTCCCGCATGAAGTCTATATACTTCTCCTTGAATGCGGGATCCCTGGCCATCCTACGCTCCATGGACAACAATCTCTTCTCGGCCATCGGTCGGGAGCTCCCTAAAGGAGGGCGAACCGCCAAGAAGGGCAAGCGGGTAATCAAGCGACCCGAGAGGAGGCGCCCAGTGTTGTTCTGGTAGAACAATTCGCACTCCTCCGCTAACGGATCCAACCGCTTGGCAGTGGGAGGTTCCTCCACCTCCCAAAACTTTTGGAGAACGTCGGACAAAGTAGAACCGACAATGGTCTGGCGGTCTACCGACGGGGTCTCTGGTGTCTGTGGTACCTTTCCCATCACCACATGACCCAGCGACGAGGACAAGGCGACAAGATCGGCTGTCTGCAAAACTCGCTTGCTTCCACACAGTACACGACCGAGGACATCCGCACCAATCAACAAGTGTATTGGGCCCGGTCGGTGGAAGGAAGGATCAGCCAAAGCCAGTCCAGACGTCAGCTCAATCGTGGATGGCGGCACTCGCACTTGCGGGAGTGGTCCAACCACCTTATCAAAAACTATCGCCGAAGCACCGATCTTCGGACTTGGCGCAAAGTGGGGGGAGAAGGAGAACTCAACTCGACCAATCGGATCAGGGATCCGCGAGTCTCCCACCCCCCGTACCGCTTCGTGATGCGGCACAAGCAAAAGACCCAGCTGTCGGACAAGCCACCTGGACATTATGCACCCCTGGGCACCTGAGTCCAAAAGGGCACGCACCGTGACAACATTGCCCTTAGGTCCCCAAACATTCACGGAGGCTGTTGGCAACAGCACAAGCTCCGGAGGGGTGGTTGGGTCCGACAGGGGCGCCATTAAAAATTTTGGGGGGGTACTTGTCCCCCTCGCGCCTGAGTCGGCGCGCCAAATGTGGGACGCTCGTACCGGGCGAGCGGGTCCCAATCGGGTACATACTGGCCCCGACCAACAGCACTCCTAGGTGCAGGGTAATACCCGTGTGGGGCGTGCCTCGGTACATAGTACCCCAATCGAGGCCTCTCCATTAGGGGGGGGGAGTAGCAAATAGGGCCCGTGCCCATCGCCACCGTGGCGTACTCTTGTGGTACCCCCCTACCCCCGCCCGTGGCGGGGGCGTCTCTCCTATAGTTCCCCCTCTCCGGGGGGGACTGAACGGGAGGGCTAAGCCCCGCCGAATCTCTAGGGGACCGGTTCCGGGCTGCCGGGCCCCCGCCCGTGCGCGAGGAATTCGAACCCCGGTCGCTCCCGGCGTCCTTGCGGTCCAAACAAAGGAGGGGGTGATGCCTCCCTCCGCAAAGACGACAATCCTCGGTCTGGGGACACGCCGACTGCATGTGTCCCCCCAAACACCTATAGCACCATTGGCGCTGTTTCGCAACGGCCCTCCGTCCCTCTGGGCGGAGGCCTCTAAATTTGGCACATTCGTGCACCACATGCCTATCTCCCCTGCAATACCTGCACCGCTCACTCGGTGCGGGGGGAGGGGACTGCTGGAAGGCAGCATAGCGATTGGTCGGGCGACGGGGCTGTTCCCTCGCCGCCACCATACGACCAACACCTGGAACCGGGGCGGGCTCCAGGTGGTCCGTCACCCTACATTCGTCCTCCAAAAAACGAAGGAGGTCCGCGAAGGGCGGGAGATACGAGGCGCTGTCGCCTCCGTACCTCTGCTCGAAACGCCCCTTCATTTCAGCGGGCAATTTGGCGAGGACTATGTGCAGCAGTATAAAGGACCACTGATCCACCGGCTGGTCCAATCGCCTTAGGGAGTTGACCGCTGACAGTAGCGGGTTCAGCAACTCCCTCCGTAACAGGTGTACCCGCGTGATTCGCGGGAGGGCCAAAATCGTGGCCACGTGGGTGTCCGCCAGTAACCGGACATTCTGGTACCTGCTAACCAGAAGCTGGCGAGCCACCTGGTAGTTGTCGTCACTGATGAGCAGGTGCTGGATTACCGAGCTGGCCTCTCCTCGCAGGGAGGAGCGCAAATAGGCCAACTTCTCACTAGGGGATAAGTCCCGTCGTGAATCCACCAAACTGTCAAACAAATTAATGAAGCCCATCCAGGCTGACAGATCCCCATTAAAAGTGGGAATCTCCAAGGTAGGCAATCGGCCTAGCAACGCCGTCGGGGTAGGTTTGACCTCCCCGCTCAAAACCGGCTCCCCCTTCCGAACAGCCAGGGCCCTCTCAGCCGCCTCCGTGAACTGGTCAGCCAGCTCATAGGCCTGGGCTACATCCTGCTCCAGCTGTTCCGACACGGCATCATCAGCTGGGGGGTTCTCCATATAATACGCGCGACACTCCATGGCGTGGCGCTCCAGGTCTTGCAGCCGAGCTGCCAGCCCGCCATACCGAGCTAGCAACGCGCCTACCCGGTCGGCTCGGTCTATTAATGTGACCGCACAAGCAAGCCAACGCAAAACTCCTTGGATGCCGGCCCTGGATACGGCGAGCGGATTCGTAGGAGCCATTTATAATCCGTTTTATAAACAAAGCAAACAAAGAAATATAAAAGTGGTAAACATCAACAAAAAAAACAATAGAAATAGGTCGCGTCACGATAATATAAAACACAATTAAAATTCGGACGACATACACGGACCCTACTATTTTCATAAATTATTAGCAACTTACCAATTTCAAGGGCTAACAATATAACGGTATAAACAAAACGTATAGGATTAACGATATGGCATACACGGCACGGCCAAGTCAACCTCGCAAATCAACTACTAAACCGTTATCAACAAACAAAAACAAAACTATTTTTAATAATAATACTCGTAATTTAATACTACTAATAATTAAAACCACTTTCCTCTTTTTTAACTAGGCAAGCGGACTCGGAACAAACACTAGTATGTGGTACTAATAAACAACACTTTCGAACGAAACTATTCGTCAAATAAATCCGGACACACAAAAAAAAATATACACATCTAGGCGAGTAAACTCGTATCAAATCACTAGTATGTGGTACTAATAAACACACTTTCGAACGAACTATTCGTCAAATAAATCCGGACACACAAAAAAAAATATACACATCTAGGCGAGTAAACTCGTATCAAAACACTAGTATGTGACAACAATTATATAAGTGTCTATCTATTATCGGATCCACCAAGTGAGAAACATTCGCTTCGAGAATTTACTAGAACAATTTCTTAGTACTTCAATCGTCTCGGCATACCCTCGAGATTTCAACAAAAAAAAAAAAAATTTTTAGGTACGCTTTTTAGGTACGCTTTTTATTTTTACTATGAAATTTTATGTACCTAGTTAATTTTAATATGAAAATTAACTAATTATATCAACTAGGTACGCTCTGCTACCAAAAATATGATCACGCACAATTGTGATGACCACATCTACTGTGTTCCACAGTTTATTGAAACGAAGGTTCCTCATGCAAAATTAAGTAAATTAAGCTAATCCTACCTTGCTAGAAAATAGTGTCCGTAATCCAGGGGGGCTGAACGTTGTCTCGCCGGCGCGCGCGCGCCTGACAAAACGATCTCCACACAACCCCCGATGGGATACTCTTACAGCTAACACTCTTATACTACACAATGCCCTAATAGGCCGCTAAAACTTTCCCGGCGCTTTTCAAAGCGAACACACACGGGTTACAAGTCCGTACCCCGACCGGAGCCCTAGTAGGTGCAAAACGAAATCTCGGTCCCAATATGGGTAGGTAACTTGCGCGGCACGTCGCTACAGAAACACACGAACTTGTCTCACGGCTGCTTACGGCCAACTGGGCTGCACGCGGCCCGAGCGCATTGCGTGTCGCCCGTGACCTTGACAATGACAACGCACCGCTCGCAGCGCGGCGCGAACAACCATGTCATAGTATATACCGGGGGCATAATAGAAAATTTTAACCGCCTCTGTGGTCTAGTGGTTTCACAACCAGAGGTCCCGGGTTCGATTCCCAGTGGGTGTCCCTGGTCTATGTACAAAAATAATTAAATTGCTTTGTATTATAGTTCCCTGACCTTACCCTACAGGAGAAAATTGTTTGTTATAGAGATTGACTGTGCATTTTTAAAGATTGAATAAACTTTAAGTGACAGCCCTACGTGTTTAAGCTGTTATCGCTCGCTCGGGGCTTGAGTCCGCCTACTTATTTGCTTTTACTATGACCATGTTCATGTTTTTGTTATTTGCTTCATAGTCGTTTCAGGATCTGGGTTTGGCGGGTGAGTGGGTTGGCGGGTTGTAATCTGGTTTGTACATCTTAAGGCGCTACTCGGAAAAATATGGACTTTTTGATTTAAAACTATAGGACGGTTACAGTGGTTACAAATCTGGTAATAAGATATATATTTCTTTATACCTTTATCTAGAGTCGTATAGTTTCAAAAACACGATCTTATGATTTTGCCTCGACACTTTTTCTTTTCGAAAAGACCTCTAAAAAATACGAAAAGTGAAGATTATTCTTAAATGGGGTTACTTACACTATTGAAAATTGGTTTAATTAGTGGACACCAATAATATTGAGGATCGTATAGAAGCATTTTTTTTTAAATCGCTGTAGTTTTTTAATACGAATTGATTTTGTGTTTTTTTTGCCTAATCTGCAAAATCGGTCTCGCTCCCGCGCTCGTCGTTTTCTCATTGCTATCTCGCTTCAGCACATTTTTTCCGAGTATCGCCTTAATAGAGATAGAGAGATTGAGAAAAAAAGCCCTTGGCGAGTTTTTTGCCGGTTCTTCTCGTTACAAGGCCTCCCGCCGTAGGATTTGCGAACCGATAGCGTAGCTTCATTGATGTTCACAAGTGCTGTATCAGCCTTAAATGAATAAATGATTTTGAATTTTGAATAATAAATAAAATAGATAACATATTAAGTATATGGATCTGCAAGTAACAGAGCTTTTGTGTTTACTTGTCAATGCTGGCCAAAAGTAGGTATCCACATATTTGCTAGTTCCATGATAAGGGTTAACGTTCGTCGCTTTCTCCCACCCTCTTCATTAAGTGGTCCTTCGAGCCGGATCGTGAATGTTCCACACACCAACAAAAGACATGGTTAGCACCAGGGGTGCTAAAAAATAAATAAGAACAACGTATTAGGGGTTCGATCGGGATAGTGGTGGAGCGGCGAACGTACGGTGATCGCGTTATGTCAGTGCCGGCGACCCGCCCGTGACTGAGCGCAAGCGTTTTTCTAGGTAGATGCTTCCCGCGGCCCCCGCTTCCCCGCCCGTTAGAGCGTCGTGTGCGCCACCTACCGGTCAGCGCTCGCGGCTCCAGACAATCCCGCATTTATTTAAATATAAATAAAATACAAAGGTTTAACAAGAAAGAAATACACTATAGCAACTAATACATACTTCATAAATTTACATAGTGAACAAATAGGTTGAACTAAAATTGTGAGTGTTTATCCACGAGTGTCCACGACAAATCACTCGTATTGTTAAATTTCAAGTTTGTAATTTAATGCTTATGTCATGTACACACGGCGACACATTAGACTATACATGTTGACCTTGAGACCGCCTTTATGCCCTACGTTGCTTGCCTGCTGTTACAGCATATGATGTCGAGTGACGTATACTTTCACCACAGGTAAGGCTACGCCTGGTGTGGGGGCTAGAAATATGTATTATTTGTAAGACTGATTACGGAAATAAAGATTTTTATGTTATATTTATTTTTATTATTTAGTTTACATGACATTGTCCGAAGTATTGTTTCTGTTCGATCATAACCGGCGTGCTGCGTTCTCTCGATAACTGCGCCTGTTATTTATTTCGCCGCGTTATATGAAAGTGGTTTGTGCAGTTCGACCGCAGCGAGGCGTACGCCACAAATCACCCTTATTCCATTGTAATAAGGGCGGCTTTGCTCCACCCCGCAGTAATGGTTTATCGTTCTGTCGAACTTTGTTGCGAGGTTTTTGTTTATTTATAGGTGTAATAGTGTACTGAAAAGGCTTTCAGTTTCCAGGAAATGTATGTGAAGATTAAATCATAGATTTTAAGGTGGGAAAAAGTGATAAAACTTTTCATAATTTTAATAAACGATGTAGGTACCTAGGCTAATTTCAACAAGAACAAAATAAGAACGAAACACTCTCAAAATTGTAATTATCAACAATGCAAAAATAGTACATTACAGCCGAGTACGGGAAGCTAGCAATGCAAATATGTAGCTTCCAGAACAAGGCTTGTATAAAACTTTTCTCACGAAATGCAAGGAAATAAAATTTTTTGTTAACATGGAATGTTAGGTAACATTTCAGAGCATAAGTGAGATATAACAGATATAACATTTTACTTAAAGCTAAATATAAATGAATTCTGAATCACTTTGCTTATTGATGAAAACCTTATTAAAATAGATTGCGTAGGTGTTGATAGTTTGAATAATCTAAGCGTACGGAGAGACGGTAAGAAGCTACTTTGTTTACTACTTACATTTAAAGATTTAGAGATTAAAGAGCATAAAGTCGAGCACACGATAGTTACCAAAACCTAAGAGTTTAAGTATTTAAATAAGTAGGTAGGTATTAGGTATACATACTTAACCTTTATTTCATGACTGATCGAAAATATCAATCGTCGCTTCGCAAACACAAAAATAATGCTGGATTCAAATTATTCCATGTTTATTTAATATTTTCACAATACAGCTCCTTTGGCATTCAAATTGACGAGCTCAAATATGTATTGAATTCGTTGAATTCGTATCTGCAGCGAGCACTGAGCAGCCATACAAAGGTGGATTATTTCTTGCTTGTTTGTTCAAACATCTGTTTGGCATTGCATCGAGCTCTCTCATGATCCAATTACATACATACGCCATGCCATGGGGCTAAGTTGCCTCGGAACATGTTTAAAATTAATCACAACCCTATATTTCATGACTGTGACAGCGTATTGTTAATATATGTTTTGTATCCATGACTTTGACTAATCTTTTATATAATCCTCTCTACATTTTCTGAAAGGGGAAGTTAAAAAATGCATATTCGTGTTGCAATTTGCAGTATTTTCTCTTATTTTAAGTAAAGAAGTGTGTTTTTGATATCCAAAAACCACTACCACGTTGACGCTAGCCATATTGCAACATATTATTGTGAAATTAGCCAGTGATGACTTATTAATGTCATGTAAAATAAAATTATTCGTTAAAGGCTGGTTTTTTAATTGTCCAGTGATTAGAGTTTCATTTTCATTGGTCGTTTATTCAAAAAATAATTACGAGTAGAAAATATTTAAAGAAGTTCAACTGACGATTAAACAAGTTTCCATTAAAGATTCACCTCTAAACAGCATATAGTTTAATTAAACCTTTTCCACTGCATTTAAAGGTTTATTATTGCATTTATATAGACGCCTTTGAGGCACAATCTGTTTAATTGTGCCTGTAAATAAGACTGTAACGACGCAGTTAGAATCGGTCGAAGACCTACACTTGAATTTTATCGGGTCGCTATTTAAAATTGCCATCAAATCGAAACGACATCGGTTCGTACGACAAAGTGTTTCCGTGAATGCGGACTTACATTTACGACTATCGTTAACTTATTTATGGGATTGTAAGCTAAGTTAAATTCGTTTAAGAAATGTAGGCCATAGTCCCGTCTTGGATAATCGTTATAAGTCCTTATTGAGTAGAAGATAACCGATATTACACACTCTGACGTGTGATCACAGAGTGCTAGTGTAATATCGGTTATCTTAACTTATCGGTGGTTCCGAACTAAACTATCGATACATAGAGTAATATTTACTTGCTCTTCAGAAGAGTATTCTTCTGATATCATGAAGTTGTGTTTTGACTTGGAGACAAACGTGAAAACGCAGAGACGTTGATTTTAGTCATTAATCCAAGATCACTGAACTGACGACAGATTGATCGTCTAATAGGTACAATATCGCTAGGAAATCCAAATACGAACAATATAAAATAACACAACGATTGTCTTCCGTCAGTGTTTTATTTTTGCTCGACGTAATAACAAGTGATTGTTAACATTTTGGCACAATGAATATTTCGTTATTTCAGATAAAATTCATCTCGTCCCCATTCTTCTTGTCATCAAAACGACGTATTGAATGGGTGGAAGAAAAGAAACTGATGTCACGCAGCGCTTATTTGAATACAGCTTATTTCATCTCTTGATACAGTCCCTTAAATCTTGTTATACGCAAATGAATGCCATTCCTATGTTGATAAACTGCCCGTTACGCCGCTAAAAGTGAGTTAAGTTCGCCCTGTTTGTGGATTCAGCGGGAGTCGCTTGGGACGCGCCGGGACGTGACGCGGCCGGGACGTGACGCGGCCGGGACGTGACGCGGCCGGGGCCGGGAGCCCGGGACGTGCCGCACGCGGGACGTGAACCAAATTGAGGGCCGGAAAACAGCGACAGCGGCTCAAATGGTTTGATTTTAGTTTGATAGGGCGGATTGGAGTGGCCAAGTAGATAATAGGTACTATATAGAGAACTGAGTGCCTACCATCAACTCTTATTGCGGTTTTGTTTAGGACCTAAACTGATCTGCTTCGCTTATTCGTACCACGACAGCTTAATATCAATGACAGCGATTCAGTGATCATTCAATGACATTTCACAGCCGCTAAGCTGTCAGATCTCTTATTTGACTTATAACTCGGCCAAGCTGACATGATACCTGCAGGTTATTCCCGTCCCTCTCACTCTCCGGGCATGACAGAATCGAGTAAAAGAGACGGGTAGAAGAAATAAGGACACAAATCGTTCGGTCATTTACATTTAGCAATTCATTTGCGATCCAGTTTTCAGAAGGTCGTAGTACGAAAGAAAGCAATTCATTTTATAGGAACCTATTCTGCATCGCGCTATTTTTGAATCGCTGTCTTAAAGTTGATGGTAAGGCCCCTGGAGTGGCCAATTAAATAATACTATATACAGAACTGTAGTAAACTGACATCTGAGGCAAATATTGGATAGTTTTTTGTAGATTTTTAGTAAATTTTTACAAAGTATAAAATTCTTACCAACATTATTATAATGTAGGTTTCTTGTTTTGCCACTTATTTGTGGAAAACTACTTAATCTGTTTGTTTTTGATTTCTGAAGCAAAAAGGTTTTCGTAATGAAGGCAGCTATAATTAATAAAGCATTAAGTACGTAATAAAACTACTTAGTCAAAGGTCGTAAAAGGCAAATGGACGCGTCCATTCTGACTAATCTCAGACGTTGAGAGCATCTGACGTCACCTACTGCGTCATCAGACAAAGTGACGTCACAACTACGTGCTTTTTAGTAATTGACGATTTTATTGATCAGCTATGGAATTGCGTAAAGTCAATCGTATTCATTTGACAGTTCATATTGTATCATAATAAATGTCATTCCATACAAATTGCAGCCGATTGAATACGATATGAACTGTCAAATTAATACGATCACCTTACGCAATTGCACCCCAGGTTCACAATCACAGTCCATGCCAAATCGTAAGATATGACCCCCAAGTCCAGGTAGGTTTTTGTGTCTGTGCAGTTTGTTCTATAAAGTCCACTTTTGTAAACTCCAAATCTTATGAGTTCCACCCACCTCACAAAAAACATGGAAAGTGTAGCCCCAAATGTGGGCTGTTGACTGTGAACCTGTACTAACGACACAAATGGTTACTCTAGCTAGACCTTTCCTGCAGGTTTGTAACGACATTTGAAACGTCAAGGGTATTTTCGTTTGACCCATTTTCCACCCCTCCGTATGATAGATATGGCTAGGATATTATTAATAGCCTCTAATGGTAAGATGCTGGTGCTGAGTCATCCCGTGCCCCCGGCCGATGCCTGAAAAGGTGGTTTTCTTTTCAGACAAGTTGGATCTCAAATAGTCTTCGATGTTTAGGTGTTTGGATGTTTGTTGCTCAATCACGCCAAAACGGCTGAACGGATTTGGCTGAAATTTGGGACACAAATACTTTGTAGCCTGGAGAGTTACATAGGCTACTTTTTATCCCGGAAAAATATCACATTCCCGCGGGACACCGTCGTGTAGTCCAGGCGGAAATCTAGTAGGTACCTAATAAATAATTGCTAAAATGTTTCACAATGGTTCCTGTAAGATTTAGATAATTTTCGCTTCAGTTTTATTAGTGTAACTGAAATCATACTTGAACTTTTGTCCCTTTACTTAGAATACTTACAAAATGTATGTAGGTATTTCTTTAGTTGACGAAGAAAGAAAATATTTAGTAAATATTCTAGCTTTATTAAACCTTTGCCAGCTAGACAGACTGAAATAACTTCGTGACGTGATCGCCGCCAGGGGGCGCGATGCTCAAACTTTGCGACTGCTCGATACTCGTTTACGTGTACGTACGTAGGTTAAGCAACGTACGCGTATGATAAGTGTGTTTCTATTCATACAAATTCAATGGTCTAGATGTAATAATGCGTTGCGTACGTTGCGTACGTGGGTCACTTTGTCTCTACCTTTAAGATAGTCATTCGGATTCGGAAAGACTACCCACAGGTCACAGCCTTCCTTGGAAAACTTGGAAGTCTTTAAACAGACTTCGAAGTGGAGTAGGCAGCTGTGGCGTGAATCGCAAAAGGTGGGGCTTCGCCTCAAACGATGCGTGCGCCTGTGGAGCGATCCAAACGATGGAGCACATGATCTGCTGCCCAAACCTCCCCACATCCTGCACTCTACAAGACCTCTATCAAGCCATTCAGAGAGGGGTTGACGTCGCGTCGCGCACTACTGGCAAATTAATCATTTAATTTTAAAATATCTACCGTTGACACGAAAAGAAGAAGATCGTCATGTTATATAGTGCAACAAGCTTTTCTGGGTGCCTACCATCAACTCTTATTGCGGTTTTGTTTAGGACCTAAACTGATCTGCTTCGCTTATTCGTACCACGACAGCTTAATATCAATGACAGCGATTCAGTGATCATTCAATGACATTTCACAGCCGCTAAGCTGTCACTTGACTTAACTCGGCCAAGCTAACATGACACCTGCAGGTTATACCCGTCCCTCTCACTCTCCGGGCATGACAGAATCGATTGAAAGAGATGGGTAGAAGAAATAAGGACACAAATTGTTCGGTCATTCACATTTAGCAATTCATTTGCGATCCAGTTTTTAGAAGGTATACATAGTACGAAAGAAAGCAATTCATTTTAGGAACCTATTCTGCATCGCGCTATTTTTGAATCGCTGTCTTAAAGTTGATGGTAGGCACCCTGTACGCTCGGAGATGTGTCAAGTGCATCAACCACTTGACACCCGTCAGTCTCGAACTTGTGGTGGCGGAAATCGAAATTTAAACGTTATTAATTACATTGTAACGTCATTTTCTGAGTGGTTGGCTGAGGAGGCACAGTATACCTATCTATGTATCCGAGTAATATGTCGATATTTTGTTTGGGAGGTCTGTGTTCCTTATCCGATCGTACAGGTTAAGATCGTCATGTTATACATTTTATGGTGTCGGTTGTACTGTACACGGTCCGTGGAGAGACTTCGCTAGTCATCCTGGGAAACACGCCGTCGGTCGGTCGGGTCGTTACGTTCCCTAAAATATGGTTGAGCGAAGCGATGGCTGGTTCATGCGTCATGCTCGTGAACGGGTGCTGCCAGTGGGAATGGGTCTGCTCTTATCTGCTTGCCTTAAAATGTGTTTTCTTTTGTTTTTATTCATTTTATTAAGAATTACATTTGAAACATGTATGGCGCAACTTGCAGTATATAGTAGAATTGTCTTTTGTTTTTAACTAATATTAAAGCTTTAAGTAGAGTTCCTAAGTAATTGAAAATTGTTCACCGCTATGATCATTAGTTCGCCTATACTTAACTGTATTTATAACCCATTGTGTAATTGTGATGGAAACTGACCTTAGTCATACCATGTTAAGGTCATTTTTCAATTTGACGACTCTGTATGAAATAATACAGTGAGAAAAAAACAACCCTTGGAGTTTCTTGCCGGTTCTTCTCCAAGGCCTCCCGCTGTAGGGTTTGCGAACCGATGGCGTAGCTTCTATGACGTTCACAAGTATTGTAAATAACAATCTAAATCTGAATCTTGAATCTTGAATCTTGTTCCCTAAATTATGTTTATTATTCCCGCAAGCGGTGTACACAAATACCTACATTACATTGTATGAAAATTCGTTGGAAAAGATGCGGTTGTGAACAGTCTCTTGCCGTTCAGCGAGTTATTTGCTACAAAGGACTGAGCCTGAAGCCTTAATAGTAGATTATACAACAAGTGCATAAAACGTATCATTTTATCCGAGACGGGGTAAAATGGGTTTTATGTACGAGTTATACACTCTGCTTTTCACTTCGAGTCTGAGGAAAATAAATAGCAATATTGCAATAAAGAATTCGCCATATTGGCGGGAACCGGGAACACATTATTTTTCCTTTTTTCTATACGTGGCCTTGGCAGCACAGTGACTTTAGCAAAGATCGTAGTTCATAATGCTCTTGTTATACTTATTTCTTAGAAAACTCATTAATTTTGCCTAGTTTTATTAATTTTGTAAGTAATTTAACATGGATTATGTAAAAAATTAAAGAAACAGAATGAAACAGCAAGTTTATTTAACGAAGTTTAATTGCGTGTGTTTACCTGACGACCTTTGTCAGAGTCTGGGTGAGACTTTAGACGAAGATTTTACTTTTATTTAGCGATTTTATGCAGCCAATAACCAACATAAACACGAACTTTACGAGCGTGAGAAGTGAAAAATTTATTTTTATCATGCTATCTAAATTTTCGCGACTAATGTACTGATTAGCTTAAAGAAGATTTTGTCTTTGCAACTAATCAAAATTGTACAGTTATTATTGATTCTATATTTTGTTGTTCGTGTCAGCAGAACAAACATTAATAAGTTTTTATAAAATTTTCGTTTTATGACGAACTTTTTTTGCTCACCGTACTTTTATATTGTATTATCATTCAATCCAAACCTGTGTGAAAAATTTCAGCTCAATCGGACTCTGGAAAGTGGGTCAAATTAAGCTTGCAAGATTTGACCCGAACGGACATTCATGCATACATACACTGCAAGTTAAATAAAAGCTTGTAATAAAAGCCAATGGTGGGTAGAAAGTCGTGGTCTAGTGGTACACACCACCGGTCGCAGACCCAGAGGTCCTGGGTTCGATTTCCATTCCAGTGGGGGTACATATAGTATTTGGTTTGGTTGGTGGGTTTGTTCAAAGTCCACCTGGCTAGCTACCACCATCTTCATGTAATGCTAATATTACACGGTTTAACCAAATTGAATAACTTTGGTTGAAAGACGCAGAAATAAAAGGAGCACATTGACATTGAATGATTCACATTTACGTTTAATTTGTTCAATTTGGTTGCTTCATCCAAATTGAAATCAAAGTGAACCGTGTATTTCCTCTTTAAGACTGACGCCATAACAATGATGTTTTCAGCAGTGTTCCGGCAGTTAGAGATAAGATAGTAAGTTCCTCAGTAATTGAGGATTTCGGGAGTAGTGCGTTTGCACCTTCTGCCTTGTCATTAATTAACATCAGGGTGCATACCATCAACTTTAAGACAGCGATTCAAAAATAGCGCGATGCAGAATAGGTTCCTAAAATGAATTGCTTTTTTTCGTACCATGACCTTCTAAAAACTGGATCGCAAATGAATTGCTAAATGTGAATGACCGAACGATTTGTGTCCTTATTTCTTCTACCCGTCTCTTTCACTCGATTCTGTCATGCCAGGAGAGTGAAAGGGACGGATATAACCTGCAGGTGACATGTTAGTTTGGCCAAGTTATACGTCAAATAAGAGTTTATGACAGCTCAGCGGCTGTGAAATGTCATTGAATGATCACTGAATCGCTGTCATTGATATTAAGCTGTCGTGGTACGAATAAGCGAAGCAGATCAGTTTAGGTTCCTAAACAAAACCGCAATAAGAGTTGATGGTAGGCACCCTGGTGTGAAGTCAAAAGTCAAAGTCAAACTTGTTTATTCAATTTAGATAGTTATTTACAATACTTGTGAACGTCATAGAAGCTACGCCATCGGTTCGCAAACCGAAATAATAAGAATAGAAATATTAAGAATTACATTTGAAACATGTATGGCGCAACTTGCAGTATATAGTAGAATTGTCTTTTGTTTTTAACTAATATTAAAGCTTTAAGTAGAGTTCCTAAGTACTTAATTGAAAATTGTTCACCGCTATGATCATTAGTTCGCCTATACTTAACTGTATTTATCACAGCCTCCCGCTGTAGGGTTTGCGAACCGATGGCGTAGCTTCTATGACGTTCACAAGTATTGTAAATAACAATCTAAATTGAATAAACAAATTTGAATCTTGAATCTTGAATCTTGAACCCTGCGGCGGGAGACCTTGGCGAAGAACTGGCAAGAAACTCCAAGGGTTGTTTTTTTCTCCCTGTTTTATTTCATACAGAGTCGTCAAATTGAAAAATGACCTTAACATGGTATGACTAAGGTCCGTTTCCATCACAATTACACAATGGGTTATGATAAATACAGTTAAGTAAGTATAGTTGAAGAAGGCTAAGAGCTACCCTGTTGTGGATAAAAAATGTAGGTAGGTATCTCGGCGGTATCAATTTCATACACTCGTACCAATATCACGCAATCCGAGATCTTTTCCTAGCTATAGTAATATCTATCTGCCATTTTTGTTAGGAAAATAAAATGCAAATTGCTTAGTCATTTCGCAAATTGGTCGTTATGAGAATTGTTCATTTGGCGGAGAAAGAATTGTACATTTCGAGAATTGGTCAATTTGTGATTATGTAGTCATTTCGCGAATTGGTCATTACGCGACTTAACGGGTCATGAGGTTTAGTCGCGTAATGACCAATTCGGAAATGACTACAGAGTTGCAAATTTACCAATTCTCAAAATGTACAATTCTAACGACTAATTAGCCAAATGACTAATTCTCATAATGACCAATTCGCGAAATGACTAACTTTTTTTATTGTATGAGAACAGTATTTTTGTTAGGAAAATAAAATGCAAATTGCTTAGTCATTTCGCGAATTGGTCGTTATGAGAATTGTTCATTTGGCGGAGAATTGTACATTTCGAGAATTGGTCAATTTGTGACTATGTAGTCATTTCGCGAATTGGTCATTACGCGACTTAACGACCAAAACCATAAGAATAAGTAATAACCCAAAACCAAAGGGGATTATGGTAACGTTTGCACGTGAACAAGCTCACACTCAGCCCCTGAGCTTAAAAGATAATGCACCCTCAGAAAATTCTTCCCAAAGCTATTGTTATTTATTGTATTGCGTGAAATCTACATTTCGTAGATAAGTTTTATAGTTTGACAACAATAGAAAAGATTACAGACAATCTTATTGTTAAAGTTATATACTGTTACTCGTGGTATTGTCTTGTCGCTTAAGCCTCATTTCCACCTGCAAGTAAGTCGTCTGCGATATATGTCCGACAGTCTGTCCGATAGCAACTTGCATGTGTAAACATGTAGTTTTTACGTGTCGCAGAAGACTTACTTGCAGGTGGAAATGAGGCCTTATGTTATTTAAACTAGACACTATTTAGTAATCTGTGACTAGACTTCCCTTAGGCGTATATCAGACGGGTAGGTTTTGCTATCAGTTTGCTGTCAGTCATGATTGACGCTATCCAATATTCCTTTTTAACCGACTTCAAAAATTGAAAAGGAGGAGGTTATCTATTCGTCGCATTTATTAATTGACTGATGGTTGCATGACCGTCGAATGTACCTACTTTGAAACGCTGACGTGACGCTTCTGCTTATTGATTTACGAAAAATATCTAAATAGCTTAAAGTTATGACAACCATTTTATTCTGAAACTATTAATAGTGATTCTTTTAAACACAAATGAAATGTAAAATTTACATTATTGGGATTAATATTGAGTTGCTAATCCGCCATAAAATTACGAATAATATCTGCCTACTTAATTTAAAAATAAAATTTAAATAAGGCTTAATTAATAGTGATCCCCTATAATCCGATGTTTCATATTAATTTTAATTTGCATTAGCCATAGAAAATTGTTATTATTCCATCAGCATAAGGTTGGTATTGGTACAGCAATGGTGGGAGCAACACATGCGTTTGCGCACTTGTGTGCACATACCTACTACATACATACATTTGTTCGTACAAAATGTCATGTTACTCTATAGGAGTACATGTAGGGCTAGGGGCACTTTGTACGGATTAGATGCCTTGCAACCTGCGTAGGGCTGCCTCCTATTGGAAACTTTTAATTAATTTACCCGTTTTTGTAATTTATGCACATGTAAAAAAAAAATAATGGTAATTCGTGGTATCAGAATTAGATGAATTATACACGTAGGTAGCTGTTTAGAATCCCTATTTTTGTGTCCATATTCCTATGTCCGTTAATTTAGTTCTTTTCCGTCGTGTTTGGATATCTAAAAGAACAGTTTTATGATATTTTGTGCAACAAAACAGACACTTCCTATATTTCCTGAAATATTGCAACCGAATAACTTATAATGCGTAAGTATGCGTACAGGAACGTGTTAAATAAAATAAAAAATACAACATCTGGCGTCGAGCTGGATACAAAGGATTAGATTTTGATGGATCATAAAATTTTGCTACTATTGCAACACAAAATGTAGCTATAGATAGTTGAAAATCTTTTGTTCTAAGCACAAAGCATAATATTTCCTGCTTCGTCCATAAAGATAGCTTTTCAATTATTTCCTTTCTCGATCCAATCATTTTTTTCCTCCCTTTGAGACCCCAGCCCTATTCAGTCAGTGCACATTACCTGACATGCACACAAGTGACTTGAGGCACAGCTGGGGCGCACAGGCGCGACTTTCCACAATCGATAGAGCAGTTCTTTTGTGCACAAGAATATGCGGTGAAATATTGCAACGAACAATGCACAACTTATAGACAATCAGACTTGGCGCTGCGCGGTGCACTAACTTTGAACGAAAACCTTTTGTCATTTTATTTGGAGTGGTTTGAAAGTTTACTGCTTACCTGTGGTGATTGTAAAAGTGCCATTGATCAAATACGGTTTAATTTTCTTAGATTTTGAGTTATACTTATTGGGGAACTATTATAAGATTAAAGCGGTAATTATTATTGAAGATTCGAATCTTCGAAAGTAGCGCTGCAAAAATACCTAATCGCAAAGTAGTTAAGGCGCTACTCGGAAAAAGTATGGACCGTTTGATTTAAAACTATAGGACGGTTACAGTTGTTACAAATCTGGTAATAAGATATATATTTCTTCATACCTTAATCTAGAATCGTATAGTTTCAAAAACACGATTTTATGATTTTGCCTCGACACTTTTTCTTTTCGAAAAGACCTCTAAAAAATACGAAAATTTAAGATTATTCATAAATGGGGTTACTTACACTATTGGGAATTGGTTTAATTAGTGGACACAAATAATATTTCGGATCGTATACTAAGTGATTTTGTGGTTTTTTTTTGCCTAATCTGCAAAATGGGTCTCGCTCCCGCGCGCGTCCTTTTCTCATTGCTATCTCGCTTCAGCACAATTTTTCGAGTATCGCCTTAAATAACAGAAAACGTTGTGGTAAACAAAACGTTTTGTTGCTTTAAAACAGTATTTCAAGGGTTAAATAAGTTTGTTTAATTTTGAGCTTTGAATAAAATAACATTCGTTTTACAAACACTAAGTACCTACGGTAATTTAATTAAATCATGAGTTCTTTAGATTTTATCTTTTACATTGCTTTTCCCAGACAATATTTAAACTAGAAAAAAAAAAACCACAAGTTTCTTTTCATTCTCCCTATCTGAGCGATGTTCAATTTACATAGCTCCGAACAGAGGGTTCCACAAAACGAAATTAAACTAAAAAAAAACTTGCACACAGAAAAACGTGAACTTTTTGCCCAAGCTAAGCTTTTACGTGCTAAGCGTTCTTTTAAAAATGTTTTTAACTGGGAATGCTTAAGCTCGCAGGGGAGCCTATGGGATAATATTCCCGTCACAAATTAAAATGAAAAGGGTGGAAGCCGTGGCCGCCATACAAAGCAGGGGATGCTAATGGTGGGATAGGACTTACCGAGCCGCTTCTATAATTACTGTTATTTATCAAAGTTAACGTGGAATTTGTTATTCGTTTTTGAATTTGGAGCTATACTGTATGAACTTCAAGTTCGGTTCAATATTCATGAAGCTCCTTATTAGTGAAGCTATTATTAATTTTATAAGTGTAGAATTAAGGCATAATTTTTATTGTTAGGTTTCTTAATGGAGCCGAATAAACCATTGTTTTGGTTGTGATTGTACTTAATACACGGTATTTTTTTATCACCCCGGATAATTTCAGGGATTATTCTACTCATGAAAACACAGAACTTTTATTATGGGACTATAACTGAAACCGCAAAGAAAAATCCAGCTGTATCATACATTTTAATTAAATATTTTTGAACTATTGTATGGAACAGCTGATTTTTTTTCGCGATTTCAGTTTTGGTCTCATAATAAAAGTTGTTTATTTTTACGAGTAGAATAATCCCTGAAATTATCCGTTTTGATAAAAAAATTACCGTGTAAAACAACTGTTTATTGGATAAATATAAGTACCTAGGTACATAAAGCTTAATATTTTACAATTTATTTTATAAATCTATTTATCCCCCTATCGTTGATGCTCTGTTGATGTTGAAAGGGCATTCAAATTACAAAAGAAATGTATTAGATCGATATGTGGAGCCGGTTACTTGGACTCTTGCAAACCATTATTCCGAGACCTTAATATTCTTCCTCTACCATGCCAATACATTTATGAAGTGGCTACTTTCGCAAAAAAATAAAAAGTTCTATTCAACACAAAAAATGACAATGTTAATTATAGAGGACGAGATGGAAAAAAGTTGTGTATACCACCTCAAAGGTTGGCAATGTATTCAAAAAATGTTTATTGTATGGCAATACGTATTTATAATAAGTTGCCAGAAACACTTACAAACTTGACATTAACAAAATTTCAGAAACAGTTGCATAAATTTCTAATGAGCAAAATGTATTACAAGATTAATGATTTCTTAAATGACAATTTTTCTAATTTCTATTGACATTACCTATTTAATTTTATTGACATTACTTAATTTCTATTGACATTACTTAATTTAGATTGAAATTTAATTTGACAAATTTTATTACATACTTACTTTTTTTTACATTTTATAATTTGAATTGTCTAAGTATAACTCGTTTTAAATTTAATAAGTGACATGTTAAACTAACAATTATTAATGAATATGCCGTAGGTTTCACTTTTATAATTGTCAAAAATTTGTACACTGAAATATCAGTAGAATATGAAGAAACTTTAATGTAAGAAACATCTATTTGTACCATATTCTGACAAATAAAGAATTTATGATTATGATTATATGGTCGCATTTACAAAACTAAAAGTCACATAAGTTTATCTTTATAGTCAATCTGTATACCAAAATTGATTGCAATCCGATTGCTAGAACAAACTAGATAATTTTTGTTATAGGTAGGTATGTGTAAATTATATATGCTAATGGTTGGCGTTATCAAACAATAAATAAATGTATAAATCTGGTAGATATAGTAGTGACCTATTTGGCGACCTAAATGAGACGTAAAAACAAACCTTGTGGATTGTTGGCGGCTCTTCCTAGTAAACAAGGTCTACCTTGTCACTATCAGTCTAAAATGTCACTTATTGGCGGTAACAAGTTTTGTTAAGGAAAACAAATTAGCAAATTACATAATTGTACGATTCTTTGTTCACTAAGCAATAAGAACCCGAAGGAATCACTTCGTACTTCGTAGTAACACTTTCTGTTTGTCTGTGACGACCCTTCTCAGAAACGCATGGGGGTATTAAAATGACATTGAAAATAAATACTTACACATGATGTTCAATAATGCAGTACGAATACCTCTCTTATTGCGTACGTGATAAGAGCAGGCTCAAAGACAACATATCCACTGTACTTATGAGTTAAGGTCTCGCTCTAGGAAAGGTTTGGGAGTTTCTTAATCGGCTTCCGAATGACCAGGCCAGCTAGTTTATGTTATGTTATACCTACATATAAAGTATGCAAGATTACCTGTATTATCTACATTAAATATGTCAGGATTAAAAATGTTAAGGATTGATACCTGATTAAACATATTTAAAATAGAATAAGAGTTTATTTGCCAGAATATTGTTACATTTTGATCTTAAATATTGGTTTCCAACATATTCTATCGTTGATTCGATGTGCAAATATTATAATGTGTAATCAGCAAATTTAATCAGGATTTAACTTTAATGAAAATAATATGAATACAATTTAAAATCAGATGTCAATCATAATTAAAATGTCAGCAAAAACGAATATTACAAATAGGTACTTACTTACAAAAAAATTAAGAAAAATGATTGTATAATAACAATTTATAAATTGAATAATCTTGATTGAAACTTAGAATATGTCAAAGATTGACTGAAACATATAAGAAGCCATACCTACTTGCAGAATTCCAGCATTAAAGGCATCAGCATCACATAAAAGTAGATTGTTCCTAACAAGAACACGCCAACATTCCGTTTTATAGTGAACAAAATAACAATAACTCGCCAAGTTTGAGAACATACACGACTTCATCATTTAAATGGAACGGAACATAAAACATTTCAGTGTCCATATAACATCGCAAGATATTTAATTGTGGCACGGTATCCTGGAATCGCTCGCATTCAATTGCGAATACCGAGATGAGACTTAATAAAATATGCGGAGGGCCCTGGGCTGGTTGCAGGGCCCGGGGCTCCATTAGGGCTGTTTCTCGGAATCCAGAAATACAGTTTAAATTATTTTACAGTAATTCATAGTAGTTTAAAAGTGTCGATAATTTTTTCGTATTCTTCAAAAGTTACAAAAGGACAATGGGTAACAGCGTACCCGGAAACAAAAATAGCTGTAGCATTATGAGCTATATCGGGTTTTGTTGCCCTTATTAATTACTTTAATAATTCTAAAAAAGTAAGGCCGTATTCAATGCCAAAAAAAATTTAATTTAAATGTCGATAACAATATTTTTTTCAATACTTCTATAACTTTTCTCCAAAATATATATTCAGACAAGCTTCTTCGAATGATTAAACTACTCAATGTGGACACCAAAAAGCGCCATAGTTCATAATGCTACAGCCAATTTTTTTGGGTACTTACCCATTGTCCTTTGCTTTTTAACCGACTTCAAAAAAAGGACCTCATAATCATTTGTTACCTCATAACTTTGTCAATTATAAACCGATTTTAGAAATTCTTTTTTGGTTTGAAAGCATATAGTTACAAATTGGTCCCATTGTTATACGGTCAGGATCTGATGATGGCATCCTGGAGAATTAAGGGAACTCTTCAAATATTATAGGCACACCTATAGCGATTTTGGTATTTTCTTAAGTAACTCGTGCATTTGCTTTCGGTAAGCACCATTTGGTGAAGAGTAACTGATGATGAAGACCACATATGGCCATCGAAAACATTAATTAAATACTAAATATTTTACGGGCGCAATACGATTCCTTTAAGGTTCATAAGTAATTTTCAAGTATTTGCGATTGGTAGTCATCATCTCACGATGATGGAAGGTACAACTCCTCAATAGTTAGGAGTTGGAGGATAATTCTTTAAATATCGTTGATACGTAAATATTTTCTGTTTCCTTTCAGGTTATTTAGTTAAGCTGATGATGGAAGGTAAAACTCTTTAACAGTACCGCAAGCGCAAATAGAATTTTAAGTTGTATTCTTTAAAGTAATTTAGGTTAGCTGATGGTGGAAGGAAACTGCATAACAGTAAAGAGTTGGAGGGTGGTGCTAGTCTGAGTGTTCTAATTTAGATATGGGCTATAGTCGTTGCACATTGAGCTACCCTTGCTCATTATGCTATATCTTATAGTAGATTTCTTACACTAAAAAAGGAAAAATAAACAAAATTTTTCCAAAAAAAATTAAACCGCCTTCAAAACAAAACAAAAACAAAAACTCATTTCCCAAAAACACGTAAAAGTGAAAAATAAATTGTATCATTCAATTCCAAGTACGAAAGTGCTGGATTTTTCTAATTAATCTTGAACTTACTGATCTGATTGAAGTCGGTGTCAAGCCGAAAGTAACAAGAACGAATACTTAAAATTCAATTTCAAAACTCATTTTCATTTCATTTCAAAATAGTAAAACAATAATACACAATATCTCATCTCATGCGCAGAGTGGTGTAAATTGTAACCTATCAAATACATATTAATATTAATACCTATTTGGCTTGACACCGACTTCAATCAGATCAGTAAGTTCAAGATTAATTAGAAAAATTCCAGCACTTTCGTACTTGGAATTGAATGATACAATTTATTTTTCACTTTTACGTGTTTTTGGGAAATGAGTTTTTGTTTGCAGTTTTGTTTTGAAGGCGGTTTTAATATTATATTAAGACAACTTTTCATTCATACTGTTGACATTATTTATACCCTTCAATTACCTAATCAAATAAATTAATGAAAAACCGTTATGCTAGGGTAGTCAAATACTGATACAGCTAGAGTTATTTTCAATTTACTATTTTACCTTCTCTTAACTTTAGCCCTTAAGCCTGCTGCACACGGGTAGAGTAAACGGTAGAGTAGAGCGGTAGAGTACTAAATTAATACCTACTACATCAGAAATGATGAGATCCGCAGGAGAACTAAAACAACCGACATCGCTCGAAGGATTGCATCATTGAAGTGGCAGTGGGCGGGACACATGGCGCGGA